>DWIJ01000501.1:0-11162 GCA_018248315.1 Chioides albofasciatus
AGCCGCTCGGCCGCCTCGCACTCTTCCAGCGTTAGCCGAGCGCGGCGTTGACTCTTCTGACAGCGGACTATGCCGGCCTGCACTTGCACGATCTTCTCCTTCAACAGCAAGCTTCGTTCGAGTTCTTCAGCCATCAAATCGTTCAATATACCCGACTGTGTTAAAAGAGCCCCCAAGCGGTCGGACTCGGCGGTGGGTAACAAGCTGAGACGACCGAGCTCATTCTGTATCCTGTCGATACGTCCGGTCATCACTTGTAGTCTTTCAATGTAAAGGTTGAGCTCGTCTTCGTTCTTTATAACCCCCTTCAGACCATCTAATGCCGCACGAAGTTCTCTTAATTCCTCTTCAAGTATATTTAATTTTTCTCCCGAGGAGACATCGCGGTCTGAAATGTTTTGTATTGCAGTGGAGTGTATGTTGCCAATACGATCGGACAAGTCACGCCATTTGTCTTCAATTTTGGAAAAGAATTGTCGCTGAACCATTTCGTCTGAAATAGGGAGAATTTCTAATGCTTTTTCAAATTGGACACCGGACTCGTTCTTTAAGTTGTTGTGCATTTCATGTTGAGCCTTCAACTCCCAGAAGCGTCTTAAGTTACTCGTAGTCGTAATGTTTTCTGGTGTGATATGTTCTAATTCCCTATTAGCCAGTTTCATCCAACTCTCGATTCTGTCAATCAGAAGGTCGTATGTTAGCCAGTTTTCTCTGAACGCCGTCAGACGCGTTAATCTCGAGTCTATATCGTCCTGAAGCTTAAGTAACGTATCGAGAGCTTTGGAACATTCTGCTTCAAGACCTGAACACACTATAAGATTTTGAAGGCCTTCTGTTATAGATAATAAGCGAAGCATTTTGGCGTAGTGATGTGAAACATCGAGACTGATTGATTGATACAGATTAATGTACTGCTCATGATCCATAGATGTAACGTTAGTTAGATCGGGAATCCTTTGTTGGGCGACACTTAGCCATTGTTGTTCCTCTTTCATGCCGTTGTCTAGCACGCCCCATCTCGATGCCGCCAGCGTCATTTGTTGCGCTCGACCTGCAGCTCTGTCTATAATTGTTGTTGCCCTATCGTGAAGCGAAGTATGCAGAGCAGAATATTGTGCTCTCGTCTCATAGTCTAAATTATCTTCCAACGATTCCAGGATTGCTCTGCAATGGCTTAGGTTTACGAAGAATTTCCTATGTTTCTGTATTTCTTCGTGTAGGTGGTCCAAATTAGATACTATGATTTTTCCATCTAATAGTGCTTCAGCCACCTCCGTAATCTGTCCAAAGTCCTGTAGTGTTTGTTCATATTCTTCGGCCAATGAACTCAGTTGCATAACGCGATCCCTTTCGAGATTAATGGAACGCTCGATTTGTTTAGTATCATCATCGCTCACAAATAAGTATTTGGGGCATTCTATCTTAGGATTGGACTCGAGAAGAATTCTGTATCTTCTGAACAATTTCTTAACGGTGTCGGAATGATCAGCATTGTCGGATTCGAGTTTATCAAGAGCATCAAGTTTTTGGTGAGCTGGCATTTCTGTTAAAATTAAATCGTCCACTGCGCTTTTCACTTTTTCTATGGATTGGTATAATATCTTTACGTCTTCCTCAAATTTCACCCAATCCGATTGAACTTCCTTTACTTTTACTGAGCTTTGATTACTCAAAGTATTAACTGCGGTCACTTGCCGCGTTAATGTCTCAATCAAAGTAATAATCTCTTCGTTCACTTCGGTAACATAAATGATTTCTTTTAAATTCTGGACGTAGCTTTCCAATGCCTTGAGCTTCATTGTTTCATCTATTGGCTTACCACCAGAAACAACATCTCTTTGAATTTTGTACTGAATTTCTTCTAACCATATAGAAATTGTTTCAATGACTATTATAATACTCTTTTCAACTTTCTGAGGATCATTATTTGTTACAGCATTCTTAACTTCATCCAGTTCTTTGTTAACGACAAGATCGTATGACTTTTCCACAGAAGGTTCCATAAGGGCTACAGTCATGGTCTCATCTGGTCTAACTTTGGGAACATTTGAAATGGATTGAGTCCGTTTTTCAAGAGTGTCAATTAATTTTGCTTTGCCCGTTTTAGATACAATAGTTTTGCTTGGTGATGGAGATTTAGATTTAGATCTCTGAACAACATCGGAATATGTGGGTTTTTGTTGAGCGATCACTTTGTCTTGTCTTGTTGGTGGAATAGGACTTGCCAAGTGAGATATACCTTCATCTATAGAAGACGTGTCCTTACTGGATAGATCGTCACTTGTAGGCGTTACTGAAATAGACAACTCAGCATTGATAGGATCTGAAAGACTTCCCGGAGATTGTAAAGGCGACTCTGCCTTTTTCTTATGTTTCCTTTTCTTTTGCTTGTGTTTATCACCCAATATAGACTGTGGAGACTCTTGCGCTTGGCGTTCCATATCGATGAAATCTGTAGTAGCTTGTGGAATGGAAATTTGAGCCCTTAAATGTACTTCATAAGGCTCGTCTGTAGATGTTGATATGGAGTCTTCTGAGTAAACCCTAGGTGATGTTTGTTGCGTGTTATCAATAGTAGACACAAATTGTTTAGTAGTGCTAGGTTCGGGTGTAAAAACTGCTTCTTCTAAATACACTCTTGGTGAAGTCTGTTGTGATCCATCCATAGTAATAATATCCCGTTGTGTGGCTTCTATTGCAGGAACAGGCGCTGGAGCCTCTTCCCTCGGAGAAGTTTGCTGCGTTCTATCAACGGTAACGATTTCTTTTTTAGGTTCCTCTACTGGTTCCTGTGGGTATATTTCGGGGAATGTCCTAGGTGATGTTTGTTGTGAGCTGTCAGTCGTAACTATTTCTCTCTTACCGAGGTCTAGTTCCATAGGTGGTTTAGATTCTTGTGTAACTTCAATTTTGTCAGGCTTCTGTTCTACTGTCAATTCTAGTTGGTCTGACTGAGTAGACGTGCTTACAAGAGGAACTTCAGGAGTTTGTATGCTAATTTCGGTTACTTCTTTCTCCTTAACAGGTGAAGTAGATGTCTCTTGGTCAACAATCTCTTGTTTTATCGTTTGTATATCAGTGTCACTCGTCTCTATTATAACTTCAGTGCTCTTTTCATCTTTCTGTACTTGTGGCAGAGGTGAAGTTTGCATTTCACGAGACTCGGTTATAACTTCGGGTATTTCCTTCTTAGAATCGTCCTCAGGAGTTGATGTTTGTGAGAATTTCTCGTCAGGAACAGAAATATCTCTAGGTATCACTTGGGTGGTAGCTTCAGCCTGTGTGATTTGTTCCGGTGATTCTGTCCTACTGGTTTGTATTTGAGAATCTGATAATTCAACTTTTTCCACAACTGTGACTTCTTCCGATGTCTGTGTGTGGACTTCCTTGTCTTCTACCGGTGAAGTCTGAATTATGATTTCACTAACAGGAGTAGGAGATGTTTGCAATTCGCTGTCAGTCAGCTCTGGCTTAACATAATCTGGTTTTTCTTCTTTTTCAGACTCCGTTACCTCCGGCGATGTTTGAATCGAGTATTCCTGAGTTAAGATTTCTTCCACTACAGGAATAGGGTATGTTACTGTAGTAGAAACTTCTTTTTCAATTACTTCAGGACTGCTTCCGATACATTCTTCTACAACTTTAACAGTACTGATATCGGAGGTTTCACTGATCGTGTGGTAGGACTCATCATGAGGTGATGTTGCGACAATTTCGTGGCCCATTTTTGGACTCTCAGGCTTTATTTCTGGCTCAATTAAGGCAGCGTCGTCAGCAGATAACGGTTTCTTCTTACCTTTTTTACTCTTGACTTTTTTCTGTTTTTGTGGTTCTATCATTTCAACGGGAGACGTGACCGTTGTATCCTCTTCGGTACTGGTTTGTTTTGGATACTCAGTTTCTTCGCTAACGCCATGTGGTTTTCGTTTCTTTTGCTTTTTCTTTTTGTCGGGAGTAGGTATTGGTCCTAAAGATACATCTTCTGGTTCGTAACCTTGTTCTTCAACTGTTTGTTCCGAATCAATGGTCGATGAAATTGTTTCAATTTCTTTTTCTTCAATTGCTGGCTCTAGAAGATCAGTTGTAGGCTTAGGAGATTCCACGGGCGGTGATTTTGGCAATTCCACGTAGTGACTCAAAGAAGAACTATCCGTATCTAAAACACTCTTCTCTGTTTCTGTATGAGATTCAGTTTCTACAGAATCACTCCCTTCAGATGGGCGCTTAGGCTTCTTCCTCTTTTTACTTCGTTTGTGATCTTTTGCCAATTCTTCTGTTGGTGGTTTGATGGTTGGTTCATCTTCCTTAGGGATTTCTACCTTAGATGGTTTGGGGTATTCTTTTGTAATCACCACTTCAGCTGGTAGGTGGACATTGATGTCTTTCATGAGAATTGATGGTTCACTAGTAGAGGTAGCCTCTTCAAACTTGATGTCTAATTGAACTTTGGGCTCAGATTTTTTACCTTCATCGTGTTTAATGAGAGACAAAGAAATTTCCGTTGTTTGAGGTGGTTTTTCAGGTAAAATTTCCTTGATATCCAAGGTATCTACTTGCTTATTAAGTGGAGGTAGTTTGGGTTGATCTTTACGTAAATGTGTGTCATGCCTCTCCGACTCGATAAACAAATTGATGTCATATTTAGCATCGGGTTTCGAAACATCTTCTGTTTTCTTTTCCATAAATTCCGATGGCATAAGTTCGGCCTTGGACAAAGGTTTATCATTTTCCACAAGTTTATCAATACTTTCAGTCGAAGTTTGAGGAACTTTCTCAAATTGTTCCACATAAGACAGTTCAGGAGATTTCGGGACTTCAGTAATGTTTGTTTCTGTCAGTACTGTTCCTGTTCGGACTGGTTCCACTAGTATCGTCGATTGGGTGGGAGGTTCCTGTAATTTTAACTTATGTTTTGTTAGTTTATCTTCAACCTTTGCCTCAATGTCTTTACGTGTTTCAGTATATTTTGTTATATGTACCGGGTCCTGATGTTGGGAAGCTTCTTGCATAATTAATTCTTTCGTCAGATCTACAATGCCCTTTTGAGGTGTTACTGTGGAATCAGTCAAATCAGATCTGACAGCATCGTCCCTTGATATAGTGTCAACGACTGTTTCTAAAGTCTCCTGCGCAATGAGCCGTACATCATCAGGTTTCTCCAATGGTAATTCTATAGGTTTTTCAGCAAGTATTTGATCACCAGGTGTCTCTTTTTCGAGTATTGATGTCTCGATTTCTACTTGTTGTGGTTCATATTTTTCATGGTGGATCTTACTAGTGTCGACTTGTTCAAAATGTTCAACAAACTCTAATTTTCCTGGTTCAATCGGAGTTTTGTACGTTGGTTTTTCAACTTGGATGTAACCCTCCTCAGCTATTAACTCCTGTGTAATTTTTGACAAATCTGATGGAATTTGATAAGGATCAGATTTTTCAGCAAAAACAGGTTTGTCTACCAATTCGAATTCAGGCAATTGTTCTTTCTGTATTTCTTTAGGTTCCTCTTTGTCCGTGTATTCAGGTTCCAATTTTACGGATGTCTCAACATCTTCAGTTACTTTTACATCCCCAGTAACTTCATGAACTTTTAAGTCTTGTTCTTTTGGCAATGACAATTTCCTATCTTCCTCTGTATCAGGTTCTTTTGTTTTTAATTCAACTAATGTGGGCTGTGGAACTTCTGGTTTAATTTCAATAATTTCCGTTGCTTGTTTGGATTCATCATGTTCTACTACTGGTGTTACTGCCACATCTGAAACAATTACATCTTCTGTTT
This sequence comes from Chioides albofasciatus, assembly GCA_018248315.1. Lineage (NCBI taxonomy): Eukaryota > Metazoa > Arthropoda > Insecta > Lepidoptera > Hesperiidae > Chioides > Chioides albofasciatus. Next base: position 5,777 of record DWIJ01000501.1, read on the forward strand.
CTTTAATAGATGGTTTCCTAATCAATTGCTGCGTGAAAACTCTTTCTTGGTCTATCATCATCTTGGTCAAATCAATCAAACTCTCGGGCTTTTCACTAACTTGAGTATCAGTAACACGAGTCACTTCTGGCTTCGAGATCTGAACGTCAATCTCAGCTGTGACTGTGGAGTCAGGGATGTATTCATCGCCTGGTTCTTCCACAATTTGTTCCGTCACGTGTTCCTTTCCGTCAATTATCTGAACTTGACGAATAATTCTTATACGTTTTGTTTTTACCCCTTGTTCTTGTAGAACATGTGTCATTGGCTCGTTCTCAAAAACCTCTACTTCTTCTGGTTCCTCGATCACCTCTTCGGTAACATGTTCTTTGCCATCAATTATTTGAATATGTTTAATTATTCGTCTTCGTATCCTCGTAATCGTTTTTGTTACTTTCTGTGTCACAGTTGTAGACAAGTCTGTGACGGGTATATCTTCAGTTATAACAATTATTCTATCTTCAGGCTCTTGAACTTCGTATGTCTCTTCAATAGGTTGCTGCGAAATATCGCTTTCAATCCTTTTTCCTAGCAACGTAAGAGTCTCCTTATCAACAAATGTGTGTGAAATTGGACTTACTTTTTCAGTAATTATCACTTCGGTGTCACTTTTTCCATTTTCTGTGGGACGTTTTACGTCTTTGGGGCTTTCGATTATAGGTTCTTCGAACGTGTCCGTCTCTTCACTTGTTTCTTTAGGCGTCACCGGTAAATCTTGTGCAATTGGTTTTTCTTCTGTTTCAGAAGTGACGGGTGCAGCTGTGCCAACTTTAGAATCTTTTTTGGATTTCTTATCCCGTTTATCTTTTGACTTTGTTTTAGACTTAATAAATTCACTAAACTCTTTAATTAATCCCGGTTTCTTTGGTTTTTCAATTGGTTTTTCTTCAGGTGCTTCTTTACTTGGTGTTTCTTCTTTCTTCTTAACATCTGGCATTTGATGGAAAGCACTTTCACTTGCAAGAAGGTTCATTGTATCTTCAATAGCTGTATTAATTTTTGCCTCACTTACAGGTAAAATTTCAGTCGCCTGAGATGTTGAAACCAGTTCTTCTGTGGGGTAATAGGACTTTACCTCCTCAAAGATTTGCTGTTCGGGTGTAACATCAGCAATCGACGGTCTTAAGTCAGGGAATCCAGTTATAGGTTCTAAAATAATGTCACTACCATCATCTTCTAAGTCTTTAGGCAATTCTTTTAATATTGGTGACACTGGCTTTTTAATTTCTTCACGGGGTGGTTCTACAGCTTCAACAAAAATTTCTTGTTCCACAACAACAGCGTCAGAAGGAATGGTGACTTGTGTTGAAACCACTTCTTTAATAGGTAATTTAGAAATAACAGTGTGATCCATTTCACTACCGATTAAACTTTTGGTTATGTCTATCATCGATACGTCCTGTGTAGGGGATGTAATATCAACGTCAATTACTTTTGGTTCTGTAATCACGGGTGCCTCCGGTTCAACAGTAGACACATGTTCAAGAGGTTTACCAACACTTTCCGTAACGTTCGTAGCTGTTGTTTCAATAGTAGAAGACTTTTCTTTACTAGCCTCAACTGTTGAAGGTTTGTCTGTTACTTCTATCTTTGTAGTATCTACTAGGTATTTCTCAGGACTAGCAATATCAACAGCTTGTTTTTGTGGAAGCTCAGGAGTTTCGTCTTTTTTGGTTATTTCTATTTTTTCTTCCGGCATTTCAGCGGGTTTCTTAGCATCGCTCTCTTTAATGATTTCTTCCTTTTTAGGCAAACTTGCTGGAATTTTGGATATGGCGGAGTGTACAATTTCTGTTCCGATTAAAGCCTTCGTTATATCAAGAACACTGTCTATTTGAGGTTTTTCTTCTTTAGGTACAGGAGCTTCCTCAATTTTGACCGGTTCTTTTGGAATAATTATATCCTCTGGGGTTTTGCTCTTTGGTCCCTCGACAGTGACCTCTGTCTTTCGTACAGGGCTATCTTTTAGAGGTTCTTCTATTGGTTCTTTGGTAACTTTCTCTTCAGATGTACTACCTTCCGATACCTCTGTAGAAATTATTACCATGGACTCTTTTGAAATCTCATCTATTTTGTCAGAGCTTGCCGTATCAACCGATTGTATTTGTGGAATGTCGGATGGTTTTTTATCTTCAGATTTTTGCGGTCGTTCAATAGGTTTAATTGGTTTTTTAGTATCACCTTCATTAATAGGTTCTACTTTTTTAGAAACAGTAGCAGGAATTTTAGAAACGGTGGTATGAGTAATTTCTGTCCCAATTAAGGTCTTTGTTATATCGAGAAGACTGTCCTCTTGTGGTTTTTCCTTCTTACTTATAGAAGGTTCCTCTACTTTGACTAAATCCTTGTTAATTATGTCCTGTCCCGGGGCTTCGGGTTCAGATTTCTCCTCAGAAATTGCTCTCACAGATTCTTTTCTAATGTCTTCTATTACTTGAGGTTCCTTTGTATCATCAACATGTTCTTGTGGTACGTCTGGTAATGTTGCTTCTTTAAGTTCTACTTTTTGTGCAGGATCTTCAACTTTTTTCGTAATAACACTCTCTGCAATAAGTTCTTCTGTTTTAATCACACTCTTAGGAATGGAAGAATGACTTATCTCCGTTCCTATTAAATTGTTAGTGATATCAACAATACTGTCTGGTTTTCTTACATCCGCAGGTGTCACCAGTTCCTCGAAAATGTATTTTTCTTCCGGTATTTCACTTTTAGGTAGTTTGACATCAATATCTGCCGCAGAATCAACTTGATCAGTAGGTCCTATTACAATTTTTTTGGTTAAAATAATAACATCTTTTTCATTTTCACTTTTTGCAACTTCAATTGGCTTTCCTTCACTTTTTTCTACACCTGAAATTTTAATAGTTGTAATCTGAGAGGTTTGACTTCCTTTAGGTGTGTCTTCAGGACTCTTCACATTCGTTTCAATTTGTATATCCTTGTCAGTTACTTTCTTTACATCAGTATCAACAACATGTGGGATAGTGGAATCTTTATCACTAGTGATGTTATGAACCGTGCCCTCAGTTACTTTCTGTTGATCTAATAAAGTGTCATCGTCGTAGTCAACCTTTGATTCGTCATCTGGTTCTTCCACTATTTGTTCTGTGACGTGCTCACGTCCATCTATTATTTGCACGTGACGTATGATCTTAATCCGTTTTGTTTTCATTCCTTGTTGGATTGATTGTGAAACCTGGGGTTCTTCTTCTATGATTTCGACATCATCAGGTTCTTCAATAACTTCTTCTGTCACATGTTCTTTGCCATCGATAATTTGAATATGTCTTATGACACGTTTTCTTGTTCTCGTGATTTTCCTTGAAACTTTTTGTATTACCGTGTTAACCTTCGTCGAGGATGATTGTATTGTTGAAACACCTCCAGTAATGAAAGTTATTTGTCCCTCATGAGGTTCTTGTACCTGATATCCAGGTTCAAAAACGATTTCCTGCGATTCTGATGGCAGTTCTTTAATTGTTTCGGAGATTGTAACAGTACGTTCAGGGGTTGATTCTTTTAGGACTACGTACGATCCATCACTCTCCCTTTGTATGAATTCTTTCATTAAATTCGAGAGTTCCTTGTCTGGTAATGAGTCTTTTGGAATTAGTTCTTCTTTCGGTACGTCTTTAGGAATGTTTGAGGTGTCATCGGGTTTGTCGGGTTTGTCACACTGTGAGTCCTCAAGGCCTTTGTCATGTCCTGGATCTTCACCTGGAGGCTTACCACCTTTATCATCAGAGTCATCGACCTCTTCAAACTGAACTCCCCCTTCCGTAACATTAATCGACACACGTGGTATTTGTTCCTCAAACACTTCGACATTATCCGGTTCCTCCACAACCTCTTCCGTGACGTGCTCCTTTCCGTCTATAATAACAACTCGCCTTATTATGCGCCGCCTGGTCTTCACTATTCTCTTCGTCACTTGTTGTACAACAGCGGTTACACTTGAAGACGAAGTATGAATTTGAGGTTCTATTTCACCTTTCGCTAGCTGAATAATTTCATCAGGTTTCATATCTTCACTAATTGTTATAACTTTATCCGGTTTCGAAGTAAATTCTTCAATAGTGACTTCACTTCCGGGCATACCAGATATAACTTGGCTTCCGTAAGTTTGATACTGAACATGTTGAACCCCACCGTCATCAATATTGGTTGACACTGATCCTTTATCCTCATGCAATGTTATTTGGGAAAAGGATTTTTCCGGCGGAAGATCGCCCGAAAGTATTTCCGATCGTTGTTGTTGGGTGTGAACCGTTTGTTGTCGTGTGACTAACGTTTTTCTTATTTTCTTCACAAGAATTCTCTTTCTTCCTTGAGAGTCAACAACTACCTCGGTAATCGTTTCATCGGGTTCGACCATCACAGTTTCGAATGATTGCGGTAAACTGTGTGTTATATTTAACTGGCTATCTTTTCGTTCACTGTCATCTTCATATTTTGCATCTACCTGCAATGATTGCTCGTCTATTTTTTGGGTTCTAACAACTGGACGACTAGTAATTTCGATCGTTTCATGTCCATCCGATATTGTTTGTCTCACTTGAATGTTTTCTAACACTTCTCCTTCCTGTGATACTGGTTCACTAGTTTGTACTTCAACTTCCTGAGGAGGAGCGCAAGTAATTGAAACATCATGCGTAGTTTTAATGTCAGGTTGGCATATCACAGATTTGTCAGCCACAGATGGCGGTTCAGACATTAAACTTTTGCCTGTTTGAGTTTCAATTGTAAAGTTGGTAGGTGTTTTTTCTTTTATTTCTTCTGTAGCTTTAACGTCTTTCACCTCAGGAAGTACACTAGGTTCAGTCTCTGTAGGAACCTTCTTAACAACTGTTTCTTCAACTTTAATTTCTCTCTTAACAAATTCGCTATCCCTTGGCGTCACTACTTCCTCGGGCATCGAAGTAGAGTCGATAGTTCTATCAGTTTGTGAAACATCATCTTCGGCCACTTCAGGCACAGTTCTCATTTGAATCAATATATTTCTTAATCTTTCTATTTCTACAATGACTAGGTTCCTTGTTTCTTTTAAAGTTCTTCTCGTAACATTTAATTTTTCCAATATCGATTGACTAGATTCATCGCGACTTATCACAGTTATAGACTTTAATATAATTTCGTACTCTTCGTACTCCCTTATGTAGCGCTCGTAGATTTCTATGTACCTAATAATGTCCTCTTCAGTGAGAACATCCGACTGAATTGTAGATTCTTTCAGATCACCATTAATTGTGTCGAGCCAGTGTTCGAGTTTGCCAATTTTTTCTTTTTGCTCCTCAATTTCCTTAGCTTGACTCGGTTCTTTCATTGACTAATAGATCTAGAGATAGTT
>DWIJ01000502.1:0-11160 GCA_018248315.1 Chioides albofasciatus
CGCGCCTATTTTTGTCTAATAACAACAGTGTGTGTAATGAAGACATACTTTTCCGAGACACTCCAGCTTAGTCTTCAAGAGTAACGGCGCATCTGGGGCCAACCTCAGATAGGAACCTAATCTTATCTGGGGTTGATTACAGATGAGCATGCAGTCCACCTGAGTAGCAGATGCTACTCCTATATTATAAAAAAACCTGTTTCTATCCATTGGGGCACAGAAAATGGACTTTATGTGGAGTTTAGTCCTTTGAGGGTAAGTATCTTTTATTATAGCCATGCTCACGGTTTCACCCGCGTTAATCAAAATATCATACGGCATATCTATATACCCAAAATTACATACCTTGAACTGATAGCAACTGACGTTTGCCATGTTCATATTTTCTCGTGATTTAATATAGCTCCGGTCATTATTATCGTGATAACTTTTCTACTATCTTTCCAAATTGTATAGGACAAGAATTTTTGCGACTTAATTAGTACTTATCGTTATACATATTATAGCCAAACCACAGAATGTCTTTATAAATTTTAGTCCATATGTTATTCTGATCTACAAACAATATTATTGGAATGGATTGGTTTTTACTACAAAAACTTACAAACTGAACATACATCCATCCATCCTCACAAACCTTCGCCTTTATAATGTTAGTAGGATAGGATAGGATTCTATGATATTAAAAAAAATATACTAGTGGTGTAATCAGGTACGTAACCACGGCTACCAAATGATCACTGTTAAGCGCAAGGAGGATTATTTGGCTAAATAGGGGTGTAGGTGGCACCAGAATCCAGCGTGGAACAACTTCTACTCTTACTTTTAAATATAATCCGAAAAGAAATAAATGTAACGAATCATTTCTCTCCAATACCGTTTCACGCCATTATTTCATTGTATCATTCTTTGTATCAAATAAAAATGTCTAGCAGGAAAACGGCATTTCCTCGAATCCCCATGAATATATTATTATTGAACACGTTACAATATTACTGAGTTTTCCTTAAGTGAAAATAAGTACTTACAAAAAGATTAATTTATAACTTGGTACAATAAAGACTGTACTTCAAAATAACGTATTTTGTGTACCTATGTGCAAATTTGTATATGTTTTTCGCTTACACGTTAAAAGTACTTAGAAATGCCAGCATTAATTATTTAAACCTTATTATACCTACAAAATATACTTTCCTATATTACTTGATGTATATTTGTTATACCATAGTAAATCAGTACAAATAAATAATTTAATAAGTGTTGGGTAAGTAATTCCGAAGTTTTTAAATTATTCATTGTGTTCCTGTCATGTTACTACGTACATAAAAAAAAATATTATATTTTTTTCTTTACTTATAATTTTGAAGTAGCACACGAGCTTGCGGTCCACCTGACAGTAAAGAAGAAATCACTCGTGATGATCTGTATGCTATATTATAGAGCAGATGATCTCCGTAAAAGCGCCCATACCCTATGATAATACTGCCATTTCTGATTACTTAGATGGTCGCCTCATATGTTAGTCGCAGCTATCACAAAATTCCAAAACATAAATTAAATATATAATCAACTCAACACTTTACCTCAACGTAAAAAACTTTTCACAGCATTAAACACGGGCTCACTGAAAAGAATTTCACGATGGAAATTTACAACTTCGTAAGGGCGCGTCACGTGTGCTTTATTTTTAAGAGCATAGGAGCTAAAGTTCATTGGATAGAGGGCCGTGAAAACGATAATGTCTTAGCACACTCGGTACTCGAAAACCATTTAGTAGCGCGACGTAAGATGACAAGTTAAGACCGTCAGATGGGACTGTCTAAGTTTGAGGGTAAGTGCGTTAAGACCTTCCTTGAAATACGGACATAATGTTTTGGTAATACTGGTACCTGTATTGCATGTCCATATTGCTTGCAAATATTTACGGCGTCCACTAAATCTGGCGCATTTCCACGAAGCAGAGTTTGATATGAGGTTACTCAAAAACAGTCATCATTTAAGTTTTCGCTCAAACAGCGGCTCCGTGGACCGTATTGGAACTAAAATTTCGCAGTATGACTTTTAGTAAATAGAAATATATAGATACGAGTAGTTCGAAGGATCGATAACCGATGGGGTAGGACGGACCTCGAAAGGAGACCACGTCTCGGCAAAAGAAGTACAGGACGCTCCCCGACCAGGTGGACTGATGATCCAAAGAGGATGGCGGGAAACCGCTGGATTCAGACAGCTCAAGACCAGTCACAGTGGCCCAGATTAGGGCTGGCCTATGTCCAGCAGTGGATTTTCAGGGGCTGATGGATGCGGACGCATAGATGGATGCGGCAGATGAATGATAGTCGTTAAATGCAACGATGGTATCATCGCACTTATAATGTAAAGTTCCAGCAATTTTATGAACTCACTCAATATTAATAGGCTATAAGCACCTTAACAACTTACCTTTGAAGGAAGCCATGCTGGTTTCCGGGCGGCCCCGCGGTTCTCATTTAACTGTGTCCGCTACTCCCAATGTTCACGCATCTCAGTCTGTAGTGTAGTTAAAGTTTACCTGAAACAAATATTCGGTGTCAACCTTTCATAATTCTGTGTTATAGCAGCAGTGTAGCGCTGTTGTGTATAACCTTGAAGGTTGTAGAGATCTTACACAACTGAACGTAGACTTTAAAGGCAGTAACCCACTTCTATTTGAAGTTCATTCCAGATAAAGAAACGTCAGTAACCACTTACTAAGGTGGACCGCACGATTGCTATTTCCTAAAAATAACTTTTTTATAATATAAGAGTAGCAGATCAGCATGCAGTCCACCTGATGGTAAGTGTCCACCATCCATAGATCTGTTATCAACCCCAACTAAGATAAGAGTCCCATCGGAGGTCGGTCACAGATGCGCTGCTATCCTTGCGGTATAACCTGGGATTCTTTTGAAAAGTATATCTCCATTCCCACACCCATCAGACCAGAACACAGTAGCACTTAACACTGCTATTATTAGGCAGAAATAGGTGGTGCCACCGGAGTCAAACCACAGAGAGTTCTACCACCTTCGACTTCCGCAATATGTCCGTTACTTACCATATAATTCCGTAACTTAAAATACATTGATCCCATACGTCCAATGCGCCAAAAGAAGTAGAAAAGAAAAAAGTCTTTGCAAATAAACTATTAACATACACGCCGTGTCCCAAATTAAAATTGCTGTGGCCACACAATGGGACATTTCACGCGGCCGCAGTGCAAATGTAGCCTGCACTGAAGCTTAAAATATTTAAAGCGAATTTCGCGTATATAATAAACTTTTAGGTGCGGTTTCACAGTGAAATATGCAGTTGGTAATCCCAAAAAGAGAAAGCATAATAAATTAGGTGGTAATACTTCTTTGTTCAATTTAAATAGCACCGCCGCTACGCGTAATTCTTTTTTTTAAATATAGACATAGCAAATAAGTATGAAGACCTGATAGTAACAGACATAATCGACCCGAAACATAATTAGAGTCGTAGCTGAGATGCGTTGCTATTGCTTAGGACGACTTAGATAAGCATGTCTCCATTACCTTGCTCCTCCTCCATTATCAGTACAAATAGCGCTTAACACTATTGTTATGGGACAGAAATAAAAGCTGAGCAGAAATTCTTATAGCAACATTGTGAAATACTTAAATCTTAAGTTAAACTGCCTTTCTAATAATTATACTTTCTAACTTTACAAATAATCAATGTATCTAATGTTTTGTCAACTAAGATAAAATTCTAGCAAACAAACCTATCCGAAGATACAAAATAGATTGCGGCGGTTGAACTCAATTAACTATTTTTGAACTAGTATCAAAGTATTAATGGACACTTTTACTATGCTATTACCTTCTGTCTTGTTTTATTTTTAAGAAGGAATGCTTTTACCGTAAAAGAGATAAGTATTTACTACCTTAATACAGTTAGAAATGGTTATTATTTTTAATTAGCAATTACTTATGCTGCAGTGTGTTACAATAGTTGTTTAAAAATAAGTCTTGAATTGCTTTAGGCTATATTGAATAAAATTATACGATTGTTTCCTCTAATTATAATGTCAAATGCTAATGACCATAAAAAAGCAGAAATTTTTCAAAAGTAACCGATGTTTTATTGATAGATGTATGATTAAATCCAGTAAGACGTTTAATTTTATTGATCCTAAGAGAACTTTGGTTGCGGTCTCTTGGAGATCCGGAGTCCACCACCTGGGGTTAGTGCGATAAGAATCCCACATAATTCACACGGCACCGGCTACAAATATTTTTTGCCGATTTTTACGGGAACAGATTAAACGAAAAATTTAGGTCAAAACATGATAAAGCAAAAGGTAGTTTTACTTATAAATTTATTCACTTATTAGTACTAATAATGTATTTTTCTCAAAAAATGTAATGACAAAAAATTGCGTAACTACTTATGATACATTTGAAACACGTTGTGGGCCGTATTTATTAACTCTGATCAATGATAAATAGGTACTGTACCCTTAGCACGAGTCCTTAAGTTTGCTCGAAAACGGTCTCTGTTTACGTTTATCGCGCATACAGCGCCGCCGTGTCCCGTATCGGAACAAAATTTTTCCCAATATGATTTTCAAAACCGGAACAGTCAATTGTTCTGATAATAAATTTTACAGATAAAAGTACGAGACATTTTTTTTTAATTTTTGATTTAATTCCCACAGCGAATTTTAGTCTGTTTTTGAAATTCAGGCTGCGTAATTTTAGTTCCAATACGGGCCACGGCGGCGCTGTATGTACGAAAACATAAACGGAGACCGTTTTCGAGCAAACGTAAAAACTCGTACAAAGGGTACTGCATGCAGACATAAAATAACCAATTTACGTATGAATAATAATGTATGAGTGTGGATATCTACGAAACAGGGAATATTGGCGTTGGACTATGAGTGCAGAAAGTGCCAAATGGACGAACGTTTACTTAAATATGTATGGAAAAAGGTGCAAAGCTTCTTTCAAAGCCGTATTTGACAACTCCTCTGGTATTGCAAGTATCTAGAGGCGACGGTAAGTATATTCCATCTAGCCTTGTCGTTAGATATTATCACTAAAAATAACGTCCGTCAGTAAAAATAATCAATGTATCCATTTTTTAAGTACCAAAAATCGGCAATGATAACAATGACTGGTATAAAAAATTACAAATGTCCATCTTTGATAAGCAAAACATTGGATAAATCGATAATAAAAAGAGCATGGCTATTTGATGTCTGATGGGACTGTACGCTACTTTCATAACAAAGTAACAGTTATAAAAGTGAAAAATTGCCAAAATTTCAAGTCGACCCATGATAATATAGATCAGATATCATTTACAGTTTCTCCACAACCGAAATTCGCGGCGCAAGGGGAAAAGTTTTCGAGCGAAAATTATAAAAAACCTGCTCGCAGGCCGGAACCATTAAAAGTTTTATGAAATTTATTAACGATCTACCATTTTCACTACATGTCATTTTGTTGAGACACTTCCGACCTTAATATAACGTTATAAGAACTAATTTCGCTCCTTCCGTACCAACTTGGAGTTTCTTCGCAGATTCTGCTGTGGTATCATCGTTTAACTAAATTGAACTTTATACAAATGTTTTAAGGTTTGAATTTGATTCAGTATCATACACGCTTCGTCTGATATATACAACGTATGAATTGCAGCGTTTTGCCAGCACTTAAAGAAACTTTGAAATTAGTCTATCGCGTCTTGTTAACCTTCCGATTACTTGTTGAAGTTAATAGCTAGCAATAATTATAATGAACAATGATAACCCAGTGAAATTAAATTTTGCTACCAGAAATTCCATTTTACATTCCAGAACTCAGGCACGCACTTCTGGATTTTTATGGATTCTGGAGGGTAATATTTTTTACTCATTACTAGGCACGTCTTGCACCGTAAACGGCTTGAAGGATTTTAACATATAGAATTTCCCTGGATTCGTCTATGTTTTAAAGAAGTTGTTACTTTCGCTAGTAATAATTACTTGTTCAAAGTTATATTAGTTCTTAAAAAAAGCAGTGGTTTAACTGCGCTGTAAGTGTTCGCCATATAATATGATGTGTCTTTGTTTAGTGACTTTTCATGCGCGCTTCCGTAACTTGGAGAGCGTTTTAAACCGGCTCCGGTCAAGTATTAATTGGATTTATTGCCTGCTTAGCTATTTCTTCTTGTCTCAGAGTGAGAGTGGTCAAGATCACCATCGCGCTGCCAAAGTCCGAATTAGTAGAATTTGCATACCTTTAAGAACTTTTTAGGCATGTTGATTTCCTCAAGACACTTTCCTGAATCAAAGCTAATGAATTTCTGATACGCACATGAGTTTGAAACGCAAAGGTGTATGTACCCGAGATTGGAACCTCAGAATTTCTGATTGAAACACTGAGTTTTAACGTGTAACTTATAACTGCTTTTTCAATATAATCATGCAATGAAATGAAAAATATTTATTTTGTATAAACCTGCGAAGGCACTTAAGAATTGTCAGTTATAATATTTTTTCTTATGCTACTACTGCATCTGATTAATTTTGTATAAAACTAACTGAAATATATAATTTAGAAAGTTTTCTTCAGAGGATTTCCGGTGTAATTAACTCAGTACCTACTTTGAGAGCAATCTCATCGTTTGCGAGTAAATGAGTTCTGCTTTTTAGTGCTTTCTGATTTTTTGCAGCTCACTGCAGCTTTTACTTGAAGATGTAGCGACAAAGTTTTTATTCCTTTTTGAGTGTTTTTAGTAATCTGTACCTCGATGCGATCATAAAATTAAAGTTTCCATTCTAGACTTGAATTACCTTATTCAATGCGATCATAAAATTTATATTAGATTCAATTGATGTTGAAGACTTAATATAGAAAACGCTTCTTTTTCAGAACAAAGGGATTTCTCTCTAAAAACTAAGAAATTAATGTGCTCTAGTTAGCAATAAGGAGCTAATATGTGATCCAACTTAGTCTTCAAAAATGTATCGACCTCGGGATGTCAAAAAAAACTGAAACCTATCTCTTCTACTTGGAGTCGATCATGGATGCCTTTTTGAAACACTGACTTGACTTAAGTTTAAAACATGCTTCTTAATCGTTCAGTTTATGAACATTCCAAAATACTTTGTTAGTCTAGAAGCTATTATCACTTTTAACTTTGTTACTTTCATCTCATTAATGATTCACTATGGCGGAAATCCGAATAAATCTAGCTTTCTACATGCAACAAAAGTTCACAGACAAAAAGCCTACATAATCTATGCCCCGAATCACAAAACGTTAGTAAGGGCTTTCAACCACCAAAGCTTAAAATAACCTTTTTCCTCTCCTTTCCTTGTGTTGTGGTACGCACACAAAGGTACAAGAAACAAGATGTACCTACACGAATATCTAAACACACAGTGTATTTAAGAATTTGTCATTTAGGTGGAAAGAAAATAACATAAGTATGGTAGTTGTCTTGGTAGTTCCCCAGTAGTGATACTACTACTGTGTTCGTGCGCGGTATGACAGATAGTAAGTCACACAATGATAACATTCTATCGTATTTTTTTATGTTATGGAAGTAGCAGACGAGCATGAAGTCCACCTAATGGTAAGTGGCTACTGCTGCTCATGGACATCTGTAATCAACCCCAGATAAGATCAAATTTCTACCTGAGGTCGGCCACAGATGCGCCGCTACCCCTAACGACTAATATGGAATGCCTCGAAAAAGTATGTCTCCCTTACCACACCCTTCAAACCAGAACACAGCAGCGCTTAACGCTGCTGTTATAAGGCAGAAACAGGTGTGGCGGTGGTGCCGCCGGAGTCGAACCATAGAGGGTTTTACCACCTTCAAAATCTCGTATTTCTCAGTGATAGCAAGTGTGTCCGAAGAACTAAGTGAGGGGACTTGCATGAGGTGACTATAATTACTAGGTTACTTTACGTTTACAACTTTTACTACTTTACTACTACTTTATTACTTTACGTTTACTACTTTAATTCATTAAAGCATTGTAATGTCTTTTATGGAAATTGCGGAAATGTCATGTGAAGATTTTTGCATACTACAGATACGATTAAAACTATAATGATGTGGAATTACGGGAGTGGCGTAGGTTGTTAAGTCTACATTATTAAGGAAAATCACTTCGCTATCGTGTCATTTATTAAAAACTCATTTAAATGTAATAAATGTTACTTTTTACTACATTATTATTTTCTTTTCACTATATTATTATTTCTCTACATTTATACGGTCTAATATTTAGCAAATATGATTTATTATGAAGTGCCCTTTACATTGTAAAAAATCGCTTTAATATCGTCTAATATAGTTTCGCAAGCATTAGCATGCGAGCCTGATACACGCATTGTTCGGGTGCACTTTTCAAAATTGCATCCCGGTTGCATTGCACAATGCATCTTTCACTAAATCCGGTTGTCGGCTTCCCCGGGGCTGATATACCCTCTGTCTTTTTTCATTTCTGCGGAATGAAATTACATTTCCAATGTAAAGCGATAAACTTTAAAGGTGTATGTCGTTGATAAAATGTACATCTTCTAACAATCGGTCCCTTAAAGTCTGAAATTTTGAAGGTGGTAGACCCTCTGTGGTTCGACTCTGGCGGCACCACCATCATCATCATCATCATCATCAACAACCGATTACTGTCCCACTGCTGGGCACGGGTCTCCTCTTAGAAAAATCCAAAAATAGCCACACAAAAATAAATAAATACCTTAAGCATAAAATAGAGCTCATAAAATTGCAAAATATACTTAAATCACGAAATTTTAATAATAAACGATTAAATATTAATTATAACAAGGCTAGTTCTCACGGCACACTTGCATGCCATAAAAGAAAATCACTCATGGCGATAAGAAAACGAAAATCACCTGAAATTAATTAACATGGAAATTGAACCCATAACGGAGAATTAGACTGTTGTTTTTAATGAAAATTTTCCATGAAACACTACACAGTGTACTGGCGTTACCAACCTATATAAAAAGGGATTCACTATATTTATCCGCACGCAATCACAGAGTTTAAAGCGAGCAACTTATTAATATGAATGTTTTCTTGTACACACTTAAGTAGGTATAAGCCTGATGCCGAAAGCCCATTACGTGACGATGTGACACAAATAAACTAAATGAATATGGTAGATCCCTTACTCACATATAATATGTGAAGTCTACCAACACGCACTTGGCCAGCGCGGTGGACTATTGCCTAATCCTTCTCATTCTAAAAGGAGACCCTAGTCCAGCAGTGAAACAGTAATGGGTTGTTGATGATATCATCATCATCTTCAACTAAAACCCGTTTCGCGGTCGATAAATACGTGTTACCCCCAAAACAAGATAGCTACATAATAAAGCTGACGCTTCAAGTTAATTAAGAGGTACGTGTCGCTTCGTGAAGCGGCTGAATTAAAATATAGAGCCGCTACAGCCTATTTTCAGCCTGTATAAAACCTATTTATTTTAAGAGAGTGATGTTGTTTTAAATTGATGCCCGTCTTAGAGTACTTTTGTTGGAAGAAAACGTTATGAGAAAATCTACATACCTGAGAGTACTTTATTATATTCAAGTATTCAATTTTATTAAGCAAGCTTATTGAATGAATTAGTCTTAAGCGTTCAAGTGCTTCTTACGTTTACTAAATATTTATAAACAGAGTCCTTTGCGTAGGTAGTCGATAATTAGACACGTTTAATTTAATTTAACATTTAATACATTAGACCTATTATGTCGTTTGCCTACTCCATACAGCTATACACACAAAAAGTAATAGGCCGAAGGTATAAATCATAATCAAAGTGCACAGTAGAAGCCTATTGCCTATTCGAAAGCAATGCGAGTGATTGGCATCTCGTTAGGCAGCCCGAGCCGTTCCAGGCGTCGATTGTAGCCGCTTTAGGCTCACGTCAGGAATGGGATGCGAAAATGGAGATTTATAGTCAGAGCGGGATGAGCTGAGATGTGATTGATGACGGCAACAGATGTTACTCGAGTCGAGTGTTTAGAAAACACACCTATATAGACCATTACCTAGTAGCTAATGTTGATCGTGACTGTATGTTAAGCAATATCGCGCGGTCTGGAGTTTGGCGTTTCAATATCGTCAACTTTTAACTCTTTTACTACTAGGCATATGCCTTCTCTATGAATTAATGGTTTAGACGGCTTAGCTGGCTAACCTTAAAGTCACTGCTTAGATTGCTATTAGCATTGGTAGGTGAAACTGGTTAAGAGATGTTTTAGAGAGTTTTAGAGAGTACAGTAACCTGCTAATTCTGCTTATTAACTTTAGATCGTCATTGGAACCCTTATGTAATGCCTTGCGAGTGCTTGGAAAATCCGATACAAGTTGGTCATTATCCCGCATTTTTCCCCATTTATCTTTACTGAAATTTAGAAGTAGTACCTACTAAGATGGAACAGCTAATAGGTACAAGTTTAGTTGTATAGAAGTAAGCGTAAACCTATTGCCGATCTGAATAGCGATTCAGTAGTAATTGGAATCTAGTAAGCCATTCCATTACAAGAGATATCACGTCAAAACCGAATGGAATTCGAAAGCTGACATTTATAGTCAGTACTCAGTAATGGAATGATTTGTTATGTGATTGATAACGTCACCCAGATGTTGACATTTAGTTATTAACAAGTTTAGTATTAATTCAAAATCAAGAACATTGTGTCGTTTCCTTATATCTGTATTGTTTATGTAGTAAACGAGAATTCTCTTACCATAATAATGGATACTTTACATGGATACAAACTAAGACTCAGCAGATTTTTTTTACAATATAGGAATAGCAGACGAGCATGCAGTCCACCTGATGTTTAGTGGCTACTGCCGCCCATTGATATCTGTAATCAACCCCAGACAAGATTAGATTCCTGTCTGACGTCGGCCACAGGTGCGCCACTACCCTTGAGGACTAAGCTCGAATGCCTTGCCACACCCTTCAGACCAGAAGCAGTTTAACTCTGCTGTTATTAGGCGGATATAGGTGTGGAGGTGGTGCTGCCGGAGTCGAACCACAGAGGGTTCTACCACCTTTACCCAGCAGAACATACCAGTTTTGCTATAAGGCAAAAGTGGATGTTACAGTATTCTCTCATGCTGAGTCACAA
>DWIJ01000503.1:0-11159 GCA_018248315.1 Chioides albofasciatus
CCCGACAAAAAAAATATCTATGGTGGCCGGGAATCCCCCGTTTATCTGTGGCCGCCTGCATCTACCCAATGACAACGCCCACAAACCCCATAGATTCTATCAATGATGTCGATGAGAGCCATCCTTCTCCGACAGATATAATATAAAAAAAGATCAATATTGTTTCAAATATTAGAGTTTCAAGTTTCAGATATTGTTTCATATATCAAATACGTATCAAAATCGATATATTTTTTTAAAGCTCGGTTGTCTGCTCATTATGTATTTGACCAATCCGATTTCTTCAATTTAGAAAAAGAGTAGGTAGGCAGTAGCCTGTATTTCTTAGGGGTAGTAATGAGCAGCAAAATTTTAATGTAAAATTTCAATTAAACTACGTAATTTATACAATCGGCCATCAATAGATCGATTTTCATTGTTGGAAAAGTGCACCATTCGTAACAAGTTCTCAAACCGGTTACGAGGCATAACTATTCGCGGAAAAGTTTGTTTTATCATGGCACCAGTTGACCAATAATCAGCTATTTTGGGTAATTTCACAATTCCCGTCCATAAAATCAAACCAAAAAATCTTTTGATTTCATCTGTGTTTGCTCAGTCCAGCTAAGTAATCGATATTCTTTTTTCATTTGTTTGCTTTGTGATTGTCTGTTTAGCATGGCGGTTTGTTTCAATAGCTATAGATTCAAAAATTCTATCTGGTACTAACAAACTATAAAACTCTTTTAACTTGAAATAAGCCATTAAACTTCTTAGGCCTCAAACCAGGGCATTCAGTTCGTCTTTGATGACGTGACGGCTCAAATCATAAATTCGATTTTTGTTGAATTATTGGTGACCTAACCTCTTGCTCTGTGATCTCGTCTTCGTCTCCACTCTCAATCACATATCTCCTCCTCCTGTTGGTGATCAGCCTCAACTTTTTTTCATTAATTTTACAGCTTAATTAGCATTTTCTTCATTTTTTTCGTATTATATTTTTAAATCCTTAAATCACTTGGGTCATCTGTCGGGTCACAAGTGTTCTTGAGTATCTTCTTTTTCATCCTGTATTACTGGCGATTTTATGATATTAAGATAAAACTGACATTCGTCATTGGCTTCCCATTCATTACCAAAATGCTTTTTCAAAAGTGCATCAACATTTAAAATCTTTGCACGACTTATTATTGGTGCTCTGACTGGTATGGCTAATGGACGAATCATATTTATTTTCATGCCAGGTTTGCAAAGATTTACTGCTTTATTTATATCAGAATTAAAGTATATTTCTCCGCGAACAAGGACATTTCCAACAATATTGGATCTTTTATGATTAACCTTTTACATTGGGTAATTTTAAAAGGCCATTTAGCCGTAGGCTTGAATACAGTCTTAGCTGCTTGCTTAAAATCTAGCATTTGGATATCGCGCATTCTAGTAACTATTGCATTACGTGCAATAATCTCTACATATTCCTGTGGGAGAATAATTACTTCGTTCTTTTAAGATTTTTTTCGATATTACCGAATGCTCTGTCTGGTGGCATGTAAGAGTGCCCAGTAACGGGAAATATGACTTAAATTTTTTTCACATGAATGTTCTCTAGAAGCCACTTTGATAGCATACATAGTAATATACTATTATTGTTTCGTCTGCCACAACCATCAGCGGTGAGACGAACAGTATTGATCCCTTCGAAAACAAAATAAATGATTGTAACAACTTTATTATAACTACAGAAAATGTTCAAATTTGTCGACCTTGTGACAAGGGTATTGTGTTCTTATTTATTTATTTATTTGCACGACAACAGCAGTACACACAATTGTTTGTATAAGTATTACACTAAATGGTATTAGACACGTGTGCATGCCAATTATAGGCGTGCGCAACATTTACAAATTTCGCTACTTACTAGTTAATACAGACTAAGGTATATAAATGATTTGAAAATAAAGTGCAACAAAATGAAATGAAAGTAAAACAAGTAGGGAATGATGCTAATTTGTTGATCGAAGGTGTTGAATAATTCTTTTTTTGAGTGTTTTTATCTGGTCGTGATTAATGTCAACGTCTGCTACCTTAGAGCAGATTTGGTTATATTCAAAACAGACGCGGGCAAGCGGAGAGTGTTTAAGGACGTTCGTTCTGCTTATAGGGATGTGGAAGGGTTTGGTGATGATATGTCTTGGATATCTGGATGGGACTCTAATACCTACATCGCCAAGTAAGTTGCTAGCGTCTAAAGAGCCAGATAAGAGCTTCTTTAGAAATATGATGTCAGTGACTTCTCGCCGGTTCTTTAGTGAGTCGAGTTTGAAGAATTTTCGACGCAGATCGTAAGTGGCTCTAGGCGATATTCCCGAGGTGTAGTAAGCCAGGTGCTTTGTAAAGGAACGTTGGATATTCTCGATTCGTTGCGAGTGAGTGATGTACTGAGGATTCCAAACCACTGACGCAAATTCGAGGTGTGTTCGTACTAAGGAGTTGTACAGGATGATTTTGGTTTGCGGGGATAAGAATCCTTTAGTATTTCTCTTAATGAAACCTAGCATTCTGGCGGACTTTTTGATAATGGTGTCAATGTGAGGTGTGAACTTGAGTTTGGTGTCTAGGATCACCCCAAGATCCCGAATCTCTTTCACCTCTTCCAGAATGTCGCCATTTATGTGATAGGTAGAATTATTAATATTGCGTTTACGGGTATATTTTATATGGAGACATTTTTTGGGGTTCATGAACATGCCGTTTTCGTTACACCATACCTTAATTCTGTCAAGATCTTTTTGAATGAGCTGGGTGTCGCTCGGTTCTTTTATTGTTCTGTAGATTTTTAGGTCGTCGGCAAAGAGTGAATATTCACAGTTCTTTATGGCTGATGTGATGTCATTTATGAAGGCAGAAAACAGTATTGGACCCAAGTGGGACCCTTGTGGTACACCAGACTCGGCGTAATAAGCATTCGACTCGTAGCCGTTCACAACCACTACAAGAAGTCTTTTTGATAAATAAGAGTTGAACCAGTCCAGCAAGGAATTTCCTATACCATATGTCCTGTTCAATTTGTTTATTAGGAGACGGTGGTCAACTTTGTCAAAGGCGCTGGAAAAGTCCGTGTAAATTGCATCTACTTGATGACCTTTGTCAATTTGCTTGGACAGATATGATACGAGGGAAGTTAAATTGGTTTGCACCGACCGTCCTCCTTTGAAACCATGCTGACTTTCCGTTAGAAAATGGTCCAAGTGTCTTGTGATTATTGGACACACAAGGCTTTCGAATAACTTGGAGAAACTAGACAATATAGAAATGGGACGATAGTTCTTTGCATCACGCGTGTCTCCTTTCTTAAAAATTGGGATTATCTTCGCTCTTTTCCACTCGTCAGGAAAGACGCCATCAGATAGAGATCTGTTGAAAATTAGAGAGAGTGGTAGCGCTAGACTAGAACCACAACGTTTAAGAAAGATAGGGGGCACTTCGTCAGGGCCAGCGCTTTTGTGTGCATCTACTTTTTTTAATGCTCGAACTATGTCTCGCTCACTAATCGAGATGCGGCATAGGCAATCAGTAAGGCCCGTGCTATTGGATATATTTATGGGTAAATTACTACTAAATACAGAGGAAAAATTACTTGCGAAGAGCTCAACTATTTCTAGTCCAGATTTAGCGACGCGATCTTCTAAGTACATCTCTGAAGGTATGGTTGTGTCGCCTTTTCGTCTTTCTTTGACATAACGCCAAAAAGCTTTGGGGTTATTTGAAATATTATTCTCTATTCGAGTCTTGTAGGCTTTTAAACACTGTGTGTGTAGTTTATGACTACGTTCTCGCATGATTTCGAATTCCAGTTTGTCGCGCGGATTCTTATATTTTCGGTATTTGTGCCTCAGTTTCTCTTTTTCTGCGAGCATTTTAATGAGTGGCTTTGTGAACCATGGTGGATATTTTGGATTTTTGGGTACTACCTTTGGTGTGTACAATCCTATCGTCTCTCTTATAAGTTTATAAAAGGTGGAGGTCATATCGTTGACGTTTTTGGATCCAGCAAGTTTAGTGTTCCACTTGATGTTGTTCAAGTGTTGTATAATTTTTGTATAGTCTGCTCTAAAGAAATTGAATCTAGGAGATATGGGAGTCTGAAGGAAATTAGGTTTGTGATTAGGAAGGGAGATAAGTAGTGGGGGATGTCTGGGGTCAATTTTGCTCAATGAATTAGGAGATTTAGTTACTTCTGATCCGTTACAGTCAGTTAACACCAAGTCCAACATCTTAGCATCAATGTTAGGTACACCATTGATTTGTTTTAAGTTATTAGTCGATATAAAATCGATGAGTGACAATCCCAGTTTACTATTGTAGTTCGTTGGTATGTATGAAGCATCTTCTAAACTATGTGACCATTTTATAAAGCCTAAGTTAAAGTCACCAACTATCACTACTTGATCAGTTTGCTCCATGACATTATTAGCATCGTTCAGGAAATGATTTAGGGACTCCAAACTGACAGGAGGAGGTAGATATAGGACACAAATTGATATTCTTCTAATAGAGGACTTAGCTTTTACTTCTATTGTTACCCACAAAAACTCTCCATTTCCTACGGAACTAAACCGATGTGTCGAGGAAAATTTTTTATCAACAGCAATAATGACTCCACCCCCGTCTCTTTTGGATTCCCTAGAGCATGTCCTGTCCTTACGGTATACAATATATCTCTTGTCGATGAATTCACTATTTATAATATTGGAGTTCAACCAAGTTTCTGTTAGTGCTATAACATTGTAATTATTAAGCAAGATATTTTGAAGAACATCCTCAGTTTTAGTCCTTATTCCGCGAACGTTTTGATAGTATACAGTTAAAGCCATTATAAAGGATTAAGACACCAATTCACTTTACCATATTACTTAGCAATTAGGTTATTGATTTTAAACACTCCACGTCCTTTATTACAATTGCGGGATGTTGCTCGTCTTTTCTAGTGAGAATTCTACCGTCTCTCACCCATACGAACTTGTAGCCGGATTCTTTAGCTTTTTTCCGCGTCGCCGCGTGCAAGCTTTTATTGGCAGGTGTTAAATGCTCTGATACAAAAATTGGTACTCGATGTCCTCCGATTCCTAGGTGTTCGGAATTCAATTTATCGATTTTATTTTTTTTATTATATCTGATGACAGCGGCCAGAAATTCATCGCGACGACGTTGGCTACGCAGCTTAACTATCACGGAGCGAGGACGATTACTTTCTTTGTTGAGCTTAGATATACGAGTCACATGAAGAATATCATTTTCAGCCAACGGACTGTCAACTGTGTTGCCCAGTTGCTCGATAGTTTTGAACAGATTCTCAGAGCGGTGTTCGGGTATACCATTAATTTCCAAATTATTTGAACGCGAGTGCTGTTCGATCTGACCTAGCCTTTCAGATAAAGATTTAACTTGTGATGTTAAAGTATTATTTTTGGATTCAAGATTACATATAATGGTGTTCTTTTCTTCAACAGACTTCATGAGATCGTCGTACTGTTTACTTAGAAATGCTAAGGTTTCTTGAAACCCTGATATTTGATTGGTAATGCTCGCTAGGTTCTTGGAGACCAGATCGGTGATAATGTCAGTAACATCTTCCCGTAAGATTCTACGAAGTTTGTCCTCGGTTACATAGGAATCGCAGTTGTCAGATTTCGAACGTTGTTTCTTGATCCGTAGGGTGACATTACTCTCGTCACTGCAGTTTTGGCTTTCTTCTTCAGAGTCGAGCGAGCGCATATTAGCTCGAATAGGTGTGTTTGAGTTATCAGTCTTTGGTTTTTTACTGTGACATTCCGGGCATTTCCAACATTTTTTACGTTGCTGATCCATCAAATAAAAACGCTTTGAAGATATATTGGCACAGAGCAAGTCGTATGAACGATGACAATGGGAGCAATTTATATGTTCTTTTTTTGGTAGAGCGTTCCGGCACCCGAAACAGGTGTTATCAGTTGTAGACATTCTTTTTACTATTTATTACTCTGTTATTATTAGCTTTTTCTTTTCTATTGTTTAATTCTTCTTATTTATTCTTTCACTTTTTTTTTTGTTTTTGTTTTTTTCCCTTTTCTTCTGTGCTTTCCCCTTTTACCTTTCCTTTTTTCAATTAACAGACAAAAAGGAAACAAAAAAAAAACAAAACAAAAAAAAGTATTAAAAAAGAAAACAAAAATTTTTCAGTTTCTCGGAGATTGGAACTCACGACCTCACGATCGGTGTGCCGACGAAGGAGCGATACACCACCGATTCTATGTTGCGTAATGACGAAATATTATACTGTAAGCTTCGGCTGGCCTGATGTTAAATCAAGTAACGAAGTACAGTCATAGGTCAAAGTCCATTCTATTGTTATCGTTTACACACATTAGAATCCAACGGAAGATTTTGAACTTATTTTTTTAGATATTATTCTTTTTCAATCACTTTGTTCAAAACTTATAACACAGTTCTTTTGGGTGTTGATTACTGATCAAAACGGTATAACTTAACGCAGTAAACTTTCACTTTTTCACCACTTTTTTGAAATAAACTACAGAGAAAACTAACAATACGTCTGTCCAGTAGCAATATCGCACGACGAACCAAAACTTGAAAATAATTAAAAGTTAAAATTGCCTCAACGCATTTTTATGGCTACTATGATAAGAGATACTAAAAATAAAAAAATATATACGGAACCCTTTGTATGTGAGTTCGACTCGCCTGGCCAATTTTATATTTAAGGGACAGTTCCGCAAGTGATCAGGTCAAAAGTCGGACTGTTGACGCGCCCAAATGGGCACAGTTACGATAAGGGTCTATCATAGCCTCGTTACCCGGCGATATTGAATCACTTGTCGAAGGAACAATAACGTTTTGTCCCGTTTACTACACCCAATATTAGTCTGATTAGCTTTTTATGTTTGTTATCGCTGTCAAATGCCGAAAAACATTCCTATTCTGCCACACCTATATTTGCCTTGCAACAGTGTTAAGTGTAGCGTTCTACTTGAAGTGTTGTAAGGGAGAGATATTGTTAGGAGGTATGGTCGTTTGCTACGTCTGTATAAGAAAATGAAAAAGCACTAAGTAAATGAAATGTTACTATAAAAGCATCAGTAACAAGTGCAGCTACTATAGAGCGTACTAAAACCGTTAAATACATAGAATAACAACAGAAACTAATGAGGAATAATTTGTCTAAATAATTAATTAACGGTTGATATTATGTACTTGTGTACGCTAGCAGTGATAGCCCAGTGGTTAAGAAACTCGGCCTCTCAATAGAGGGGTCCGAGGTTCGAATCCCAGGCACCCACCTCGAACTTTTCTAAGTTATGTGCGTATTACAAATTAATTATCACTTGCTTTAACGGTGAAGGAAAACATCGTTAGAAAACCTGCATACCTGAGAGATTTATAAAAAAAATCTCAATGGTATGTGAAGTCTGCCAATTCGCACTTGGCCAGCGCGGTGGACTAAGACCTAATCCTTCCCATTCTGAGAAGATACCGGTGCCCAGCAGTGGGACAGTAATGGGTTGTTGATCTTACAACTTCTACCGTTTTAAACCAGTTTCTGTTATGGAGAGATCTGTGTCTGTAGAATATGAAAGTTTTAAATATTGCCATAAACACAGAATGATCTAAACTAGCCTAATTTACTCTTTAGAACATCTGCTATCTATCGATGAACGGTTTTTGAGATAAGTTGGAACTGTAGTGACTTCCCGCTACTCGGCAAGGCGCTCGGGATGGCGCTACGAGTATTCTGAATCACGCTATCGAAGTTTTCTCAAGATCGTGCATATATACAAACTCCGAACTGAGTCTGTCGGAGCACGGCCGCTCCCCGGGCATGATCACCTAGCCCGGCGGGAGAAGTTGAAGAGAAAACCTTTGAGAAGTTTGAAACCTTTATCAATACTTTTAAATGGCTCATAAGGTAAAAGCTTCAACACTGTTACCCAATGATAATCGGGACGGCTTAACGTGCTCTGAAACACGGGCCAAATACTTACGTAATTACGATCCATTCAGGCCTATTTACATTAATAAGATTTTAGAGGTGTAGTACGCATACATTACGGTCTACAGATTAAATCTGCTTCACAAACCCATGTCATGAAGATTTGGGTAAGTGATATATCTGTCAGGGCATACAAAATGCCAATGAGACCATTCAAATGAATCTGCGTTAGCTTTGTTACTTTGGGTATCAATTGCGTAAACACTTTAGGTAACTGAATTACCTAGTCTATTTAGAAAATGGAATGGTTTTAAGGTTTATTGTTGAATAGGCTTTTTTTAATTAAACAAGTTGAACGAAGTTGTATTAGGTAGTGGTTGAAATTCGGAATCTCAACTGAGGAGTCCTAGGTTCGAAACGAAACACTCTGATTTTTCAAAATTATGTGTGTAATATTAATTAATTATGATTTGCTTTAACGGTGAAAGAAAACATAATGAAAAAGCATGCCTGAGATAAAGTTATAATACTATATATATATAATATAGATAAAATTATACTAGAAAAGAACTACAAATGCACGCTTGGCCAGCGCGGTGGACTATGGCCTGTGAGCTCCTTCTAATTCTGAGAGGAGATACGTGCCCAGTAGTAGAACAGTAATGACTTGATAACAAGATGATCTAACAAATCGCTCTACTAGATCTTAATTCTTAAACACTCTTATATAAACTATCATTTGTATTATCACATCATGTATTTTACGTCAAGAATTGGTTTCTACATTATATATTGTATATTAAGCTTTCATATGTTGTAACTATAAGAAGCGAATATATGTCGTATATCCACCACTTCTCTTGTCTCTTGAGACAGCGTCATACGATTCTGAATCACGATATAGAAGTTTTTGAACATGGCTAGACTAGTAAAACCCGTCCTCTCAGCGGGAGATCCTTTACCAAATTAAGATAATCCTTTTCGATTGAGATGCTTTATTCTTATAAATTGGTATTCAGGCTATTTAACAATGTTTAAAAAATCACGTTCAAAGTTTGTGCCTATAATCCTAAAAACTCTTTGGTATGCAGTACGAGTTTTACTAACTTTCCAGGCTTTTTACAAAGGCACCTTTGCCATAATAAAGTTTTTCTACTGAGTTTTGTCGTCGTATTGTGACAAGAAGTAGTTTGGAAAAGAAATTAACCAACTTTAACGGTTGCTGATTGTGTGTCCGTATTATAGGTAAGAGACTAGAAACTGCAACTACCAAAAAATAGCATTTTTTTATTTCTGTGCCTTAGATCAACACCAAATTCTATATCCATACTTCCATACCAATATTATAAGGAGGAAAGATTTGATTTTCTGTTTAGCGCGTAGCCCCGTCGGGCTCCGCCCAGGCAAGCATGACGCTGGCCACACCATCTGGTGGGCACTACGATATGCGACCACATAAAACGCCGTCCTTTCCGGGTGGCTGACCGGAAGGTTCGAGCTCCCTACTTGCCGCCCGCAAATCCGAAAGCCCCCTTTTAGTAGCCTCATACGCAGGGGATACCGCAGCTCTATTCTGGTCGCGGAACTACAGGGACAATACAGTTACCTATCGCAATATAAACCCTTCAATATCAAATACTACTGAAAACACAAATAACGTTAACTTATATGCACTGCAGCTCATTTCTACTTTAATATAAGCGGTTTCTACTTAACCCGAATATAACCGTCCTTGTACTGCAAAGTGTATAACTATACATCAGATCAGAAACTAATTAATCTGTCAAGTTAGCAACATGACGTTGTAACAAACTTGGTTCAACTTGACGCGAATATTAACTAACCCGCTTCTACTGTATCGACGGTTGAACGTACAAGTACCTATTACTTGTTTTCTAAACTATTGTAATAACGTTTGCCCAGCAGAGGGCTTATAGCAGAATAGCTTTTACCCGGCTACGCTCACCTTCAGAGGGCGATGACAAAAGTTGTTTTATTCGTCACTTTGAAACAGCCCTTTTATTTTTTGAGATAAAAGATACCCTATATCCTTTTTTGGACCCTTGAAAACGTGTGTATAAAATTTCAGGACAATCGGTTTGGCAGTAAAGGCGTGAAAGCATTACAAACAAACAAATTAACAAAAAAACTAACTCACTTTCTCATTTACAATATTAGTTAAGATTAATCTTAAAAAGCAAAGTATTCGTATACTCCATTTTTTATGTAGACGGTTTCCCAGCTTTTAACACCGATGCTATCATCTCGATTGATCGATTAAAGCAAAAATCCGATATCTAAAACATATAGTCTATGGTCTATGGTTAATACCACAATTTGGATAAATTCAACGACACTTATATGTTAAAATATTGGTAAAAATCGCTATATCTCTTTAAAAATTTATGTCGTCTTCATCAGTGCTTAATAAGTAACACCGGTAAAAGTAAAATGTGGCATAAATATAATCGGAAACTAATTAATCTGTCAAATTAGCACGACTGTAATGAGCTTACTCGCGCTTAGCTTAGCGTTAATATTTAGCGTCGTCTCAAAGTTGTTTCAAAGCATGCAAGCTCTACAAAGACTTTGATGGACGAATGGGCTTACTGTTTACGGGTTTAATAAAATAAGCAAGCTTTTTTGAAAATTATAAAGAGCATTTTGGTGTTTATTATCCGTATAAAGAGTTCCACTCAATGAAATCTGCTTAACATAATGAATTAAAAATATATTTTAAGTTTATTTTGAAAATTGCAGTAGATTATTTAATAGTACGTGTTTATTTGCAGTACTATAGGTACGTATATTATATATTTCATAGATTTTGTATCGTATAGAAGTAGCAAAGAACATAAAGACTAACAGACGGAACGTGACTACTGCCGCCCATAGATGTCTGGCAACAACCTCAGATAAGATTCCTACATGAGGTCGGTCGCAGATTCATTACTACGCCTGACAATTAAGTTGGAACGCCTTATAAATACGTCTCCCTTACCACAAACTTCAAACTCGCAGAATATAATCATCAGTGCCTAACACACAAGAACACAGCAGCGTCTAACACTGCATTAATTAGGCAGAAATAAGCATGATGACGGTTCCTAAGGTGTCGAGCCACAACGGATTCTACCACCTTCAATTTATTGTATTTTATTGTAAACGTAATTTCATTCCAGTATCTCGTTCC
>DWIJ01000504.1:0-11152 GCA_018248315.1 Chioides albofasciatus
CGGATCTTTTAAATTTTGAAGTAGCAAACGAGTGGAGTTGGATGGTGAAGGAAAACGTCGTAAGGAAAGCTGCATACCTGAGAGATCTTTAAAAATATCTTGACAAAATATGCAAAGTATACCAATACGCAATTAGCTATCGCCGTGCACTATGGCCTAATCCATCTCATTCTGAAAGGAGCCCAGCAGTGGGACAGCAATGAGTCGACAATTTACCTTCCGGTGGACTGCATGCTCGTCTGCTACTTATGAACATACGGACGGTTTATACCAGCCTATTTAAGGAACCACAGGACGGAACCCGTTTTGAATTACATTTCTATATCTGTAAAATAAGAAACAAATTCCTAAAGCACTTTGCGTAAAAGTATCGAATTATCCGTATTATTTTATCCGGTGTTATCCGGTTACATTTTGACCGGCTGCAATCAATGAATCATTAAACAGTCATTTTGTGCGGTTAACCCGTACCTGATTGCTCATTGAAATGGAGTAAGTGTTGATTTATATGTAACCGGGTAAATGAAGATGTGTTTATAAATGTATCGTTTTCATCATCGTCATTGGCACTTTAGGGTTCCACTACTCGACATGGGTATTCTCTGGACGTTGGGGGACTAGGCTATACTTCATCGCGCTGGCCAAGTGCGAATTGGTAGATTTTACATACCTTTGACATCATTTTTTCAAGAACTCTCAGGTTTTTCCTCACGATTTATTCCTTTACCGTTATAGCAAGTCATAATCAATTTCTAAAACGCATATAAAAATGGGATGTATGCCTGGTATTTGAACCTCAGATCTGCTGATTTAGAAGTAGAATTTCAACCACTAGGCTAGCACTGAAAAAACAGTATTTAGTATAAAATAAGGAAAACGGTAGAATAAACCTATTTATGTTAATTAACTGTGTCGTAATTAGGACAAACTTTTTTATCTCTAATAACTGTTTCTATAGCTTCGTTAAGGTACGCTTTAGTGTCATGGTTGATATAATTTTGTATTTTTTGATTACATTTTTTTTTAATTTACAGCCAAATATTGGTCATTTATTAATAACCATTTAATTAATCAAATTTTCATCCTTGAACATTTTAAGCGATTGCTTTGGTTCAATATCAATAAGTGGCAAAATATTAAAATTGAGCTCGGGTTCAGTCGGGATTCGCGACATGAGTGCTTATGAATGTTCTTTTTGTTCCAAGAGTAACATTTGGGGTGTGGAACAAGTCATAGATGTTTGCCTTGAAATTCTTCAAAGGTGTCAGGTGCAAATAATACAAATGACATATGAAGTCTAGTGACTTGTTCCTGAGGAATTATAACTGTAACGCATATGTGGTTGGGTCATTAACTTCAAGTATAATCCTGTTTGTAGTTACGGGTTGCAGTGATTACATTCCACTAGTTAGACAGCATTTTACGTTGCAACATATAGCGTAAAGTAGTAAATTGATAATTTTCGTTATCGTTTTATTCTATTCAACTTCTTGATAAGTTAATTTCGCTAAACGGTTATCTGTCATCAGGTTGGAGTTCAAGTAGTTCTTAAGACGCGAGTGCTTGCGAGTGTCTGGCTAGTTCCGCCACGTAACAATCGTAGATGGTTCAAGTTATAAACGTATTGCGAGTATTTTAGACAAAAAAAAATTCATTTCAATATGCAGGCATTACGATATTTTTGCAATTAATATCGTTGAAATCATCGACGTGCAATGTAATGTTCATGGTTATATTTTATTTTGTATTGTAATCCTGATACTATCAAGATTACATGTATAATTTTCCTAGCAAAGACCACGCTGATATGATTATCGTCCATAAATAGAACTTGTCCGTGACCTTTTAATATCCCTAATAAAATCTCATTGGTTCCTTATTTATTTATTCAGTCCAACAGCTCTGCATAAGCATAGTCCAAGTTAGGTGTGGTAAGGGAGACATTATTTTTTGGAGGCATTACAAATCAGTGCTCATTAGAAGCGGCGCATCTGTGGTCGACCTCAAGTAATCTAATCTTGGCCTGGGGTTCATTATAGATGTCCATGGGCTTCAGTAGCCACTTACCATCAGGACTGCATGTTTGTCTTCTACTCCTATATTATAAAAAAGTCCAGACATGGCTAACAGCTAGTGCAACCAGACGGATGATTGCGATCCGTTTTTCCGCCAGGATTCTGTAACGTGGACCGGGTCTCAAGACAGTTGGAGTTCAGCCAAACCGAGCTCTCGGGTGCACGGAGTCTTTTATGAAAGAATTATTGTTTCAAATTTCGTCTGTAGTTTGCAGTTTCCGCCGTGAATGGCTAATGTGAAGTCGGGGCTTTTGCAAGCTAATAACTACAATGCATGGGCGCGTTTTAAATTACTTTATGGTAGGTTGTATGTAAATAGAATATTTTAATTGGTTTTTGATACAATAAGTTTGCATTTAAAGAGTAGGTACAACTTCTTTACCCTGTTCCTAGTATGGTACCTTACCGCGTGCGTTGATAAGATTAAGTTAATGGTATGGCATTCTTACGACTTATATGTTGTCTAGTAAGTGGTAATTTTTGTGTCCAGATTTTTACTACACCAACGATGGCATGAGTGCTCGTTAATCCATTATAGTCCTACTTTTGGGTACATTGGCAGACTCCATTACGGAGTTAACTTTAAAGGTTAACTCTGTTTGCTCTGCTTGCTTGCTATTATTCCAGGAATAGTTGAAGGAATTCAATTCCACATTTGGCACATACAGCGTGCAAACCGGCAGTTTACCACCTTCAAGTAAATAGTTGCCAACACGTTCATGCAACCCCAAAATACTAGTAAAAGTTGACCACCTTTACCGCGATATCGTTGACATAAATCAGAACTAGTATGAAAATTGTGAGCGTATAAGACTGGCATTGTATTGACGTGTGCTTACTTAACACGCGACGGAGTTGCTTTTGTATATCCCCCTTTACTCCCTTCGAATAAAACCTAATATTCCGGCCGTAAACAAAATAAACCTCCATGACCTGAAGTATGCTCGAATGGGCGCGGTTCGACAACTCATGTCGAAATACCATCCAAATGCCTTTATGTTCTGAAAATTCAGGTAAGCGGGTTACGTGTCGTTGTTTTAGTTCACCGTTAAATTTAACCGCTCTTACTGTTCTGTTCCTTTTGGTGAGTAAATCTGTCGGGCTATTGAGTGTATGGGCCATTGACACGAGGCTAATTGTTAGTCATAAACTCTAAACTGATTCGCTGTAAAATGCTATGATCACGCGTGGGTGATATACGAATTAATTTCAGAAATTGTTGCGCATAGTCAGTCATGGATACTGTATGAATTCGCTCATTGGTTTGAAATCATCCAAGAGACGTTACAGTTAGTTTGCTGAAGAAAATGGGACTGAAAAAATTTAAAAACCATTTTATTTCAATGTTTTGGCTTGAAGATGTTGCATTGTTCTGGATTGACCCTATTCACACGATATTAATGTCGGATAAGAGGACTGTCATAGTAATCGGCCTTATGTAAATAGTCCACTAGTCACCAAGCGATCATCTAATTGCGTTCAGACTGCCAGTTCAATGCCGAACTTACAGTTATTCTTAAACTGTTGCGGTAACTGAGATTGCGTACGCCTTACAAACGTTGGCGGTTTTTTTTCTTCTCTTAAATTTAGAACGGCCTCCCACGGGCTGCTGAAAGTGGGTTAATGCCAAGCCCACGCGACCTGTGCCCCTTGGTTGATTGACACGCGTCTCTTAAC
This sequence comes from Chioides albofasciatus, assembly GCA_018248315.1. Classification (NCBI taxonomy): domain Eukaryota; kingdom Metazoa; phylum Arthropoda; class Insecta; order Lepidoptera; family Hesperiidae; genus Chioides; species Chioides albofasciatus. The sequence continues at coordinate 3,753 of DWIJ01000504.1, forward strand.
AATACCGCTGCCTATCTCTCCCAGTGATTTTCGCCTACGTCTAAGAGATTTCGTCACCGGAAGGTCAGAATGGGGCCAATGGCAAGCGCTGATGAGTTGAGGGTTCGGATGTCTTTATTCATTAGAGATGACAGTTCTTCGAGCCAAGCGTCTGATGTTTCGAGTATGTTTTGAATGTGCAGAATATATTTAGGCCAATCTTCGTTTCATATTTATGTAACGCAAATGTTGTATATTGTCCCTGATTACAATTTGATTGTGTTCTTGTGTAATCAACGTTGTGTCGGTGCATTGAGCGTCAAATCGTTTGTCGTTCTGTCCGTGATCGAATGTACCGTTTTGTTTATTTGTATAATGAAACGCTTTGTGGGCTGTTTCACTGTTGTGCTTATTTTTTTGGATCATAACATTATAGCTGTAAATGCACTCAATCCGTGAGTATTATTCATTCTGTAGTGGGTCGTAAACAAAAAACATTGATCCCGTTGTGAGGTCAGCGATTGTCGTCGGTTCAGGAACAATTAATCAGTCGTGTAGGATTATTCTTTATACTTAATGTTAGCGACCCGTTGCTCTCTTTAGGATTTCGTGTGGGCGCGGAATTCACGTTACTCGTACTTGTAACCGACTCGATACATGCGATGAATAAATGAAAGAATTCCGTTAATTGGCCTCCATTCGTACGTATATGGTCAGGTATGATCATCTCGATCGTTGATTTGTTGCTTGCTAATTGAATCAGGAAAAATATTGGCTTAATTAATTGTCCGACGACCCGCGTGACACATTGATCTCTATATCGATATGCCGCGCTTTCTCGGGTTCAATTCCCAGTAATTTTTGTTGAGCTTGAACTTGTATTTGTGTGTCCAAGATAATCGAAATACGAAATAATAATGTGAAGTTATAAGTGTAGAAGACTTGTGATTTAATTGCTTTTTTATTTCATTTTTGTGGTCAATATCCTCTTCGGCCTTGGTGGATTGTAAAATACCTAGTTTGAATTAATGTACCTAAGAAGAGTTATTTTGGGATTTTAAAAAAATATTCATTTTCACGTCTCTTTTTTCCATGTTTTCGATAAACAATCTTAAATTTAAGCTTGCAAGATCCTTAATCAAACATCATGCTTTGTACTGCCCAATTATAAATTTATGTGAATAGTGGGTGTACGATTTTCACGAAACATTTTTAATTAACGGTTTTCTCCGCGAGAGCCTTATACAATCCTTTTAGCACTTTCACATTTAATTGACAATTTCACCCGGAGTAAGTATTAGCTTTGAATAAAAAAAGAAAGTTAAGTTCAACAGCTGTACCATGTCAAAACATTTCGATACTTACCATACTCTCTCGATGTTTTAAGCCACTTTCATAACGTATTGATAAATCTTAATAAGTTATCATAGGATCAATTTTTTAGTTGTGTAGTTGAAAAACGATTGCTGTAAACATGTTTTTGTGTAATCCGTAATTATAAGCAAAATTTAATCTGTTTAGCTAAATTAAAGAGTCCTAATTCTTTGTTTGTGTCTGCTATCTGTCTGCCTAGATATAATCGTACCCATTTTAAAAAGATTTTACAGTCTTACTATGACCTTAAGCGATACCATTTTCCCGTCGTTCATACAGAATAAGATGAATTAATAGAAAATATACGATACCTACCTATACGATATCATGCACTCGTAACTTTTTTCATACACTTTCGAGCGAGCTTCGAAACCGGCTCGTCTATAAACCTACCCATATGTTTAAGTAACCCAAAATACATTAGCAAAAACGGCACAGTTACGATACACATGTAATAACAACTGAAAGTATTATTAGTTGCAGTTAACAGTCTACAGAACTGAAGGTTGGCGATTATTGAAATTGCAACAACCTTGAGCTACTGAATATTGTTCTCTTGACCCGCAAATATAGGTACATTAAATTGGTAAATTAAACTGATGTTTATAAGATATCGTGACGAATTGCATCGTTTAATAAAAAAATACCTAAACATATAATTATTGAAATGAGGTCAGTGTGAAACAATGGGTTTTGTTTAATAAAGTTTGCAGATTTACTTAAATGCAAGTCCCTTCGGGTTCGTTTTTTTACGCATTTTCAATTTTTTTTCGTCGTCGTCTATATCATTTTCTGTGAATTTGAATGAATGTGAATGTGAATCAATTAGCCAGAACGGTTTTGATGGAGTCGTCTGGATTCTCCTGAATCTATTCTCTTGTGACATACATGGAAAGTGAAAGGAATGATTACATGATAATGATAAAATTAGGAGTTATATAAATGTAGCCTATAATGCATTTAAAGTAATATTGTTGAAATTAACTCAAAGCAAAAACTAAAGAGGTCTAAAAACCGGTATATTGGGTAGCATATGCTACCTACCTTAGATGGTTAGTAGATAAGAAGATAATTCATTTAAACCTATTCATCTAATAATCGTGAAATACCACACACAAGTTATCTTATTGTTATACAAAGACTATGTTTTACCCACGGCTTCACTTACGTTTAGCGGTTTTTATTTGTTCTTCAAAAACCGTGCTTCTTTTCGGGAAACATACCCTATGTCCTTTTCAGAACCCTTGACAACATGTGTGCCAAATTTCATGACAATCGATTATATAGTTAAGGCGTGGAAAACAAACAAACACGTTTTCGCATTTTATATTAGTTAGGATGTGCCTTTAAGCAAAGTTCATAAATGCCCGACCGTGTAATTCGACATTTGATATCTTTTGTTGGATTGAAACGAAACTTGAGTAATTGAAAACCACTATTTTAATTCCCATCAAGCAATCCATCCATTCGGTCACGATCCACTCAAGGCCCGAGGTATGGGCAACCAGAAACATAATTATACACACCTAGTCGGTTTTGCCGCAAAAACTCTGATGCAAAATGTAATTTCATGCCGTATCATAATAGCATTTTATAAAGCAAGAGTTTTTTAGTTTGGATGAAGATTTTTAGGGGATTTGTGGTGCTGTAAAATTGTTTCTGTCTGATTATTTTTTTTTTGAGAGGATGGAGAAATGTGATTTTGTTTTACTTGAATGGTAGTAGTATGGTTGGACAGGAAGGTACACTGTCACACCTGTTTCTAGCGTGAAGCTGTTCTTGCGTTTCGTTGGGTGTGTGATGCCGGCGTTTTGTATGCTAATTTTCTACTTCAATCTTTAAAGAAATTTTAATGATTTGTTTCACAAAACATCAATACTAATATTATAAAGAATTGTTCGTTTGAATTGAATAGACTTCGAAATTACTGGTCGGATTTGAAAAATTCTTTCACCATTACAATCCTATATTATCTCTGCTGAACATAGGCTATATTTAATACGGGAAATATAAGGACCCGCGTGAAAACTTCGATAATGTAAAGCAACGGGCGAAGGCGGCGGGTTCTGCTCGTATGAAATCTAACTGTAAATAATTCTATATATTATGATGACAAAGGATAACATATAGTTGATATTAATTACAATTCATAAATTATACTTTACAGCTGAGTTAGATCTTAACAATAGTCTGATACGACAGTAATACAATAGCACTATTATTATTTATTATTCACCTGCGTAATAGAACAGGTGTGGAGATGATTTTTATATAACATCACACAATATAAATGTGGGAAGCATCGTCCATCATAATCAGTGTTCACTCCACGTACTGGCTCCGACGGTCGATACCGATCACAATAGTTTCATTCACGCTTCAATTGACTGTACTTGCATGTGGCTGGACACAGGGACGGATTTGAATGACTAGAAGCCCTGGCAACGAAGGAGCGGTCGTCTTTCAAAAAATATTGGCAACAAAAAAGTGAACAAAGAATGTAGCTATAAATTGGGAGTTAGGTAAAATGTTTTTTGGTTCGACTCCGGCGCTACCACCGCCGCACCTATTTCTGCCGAATAACAGTAGTGTTAAACGCTGGTGTGTTCTGGTGTGAAGGATGTAGTAAGATAGATACACTATTCTGAGACATTCCAACGTAGTCCTTAGGTTAGGAATCTAATTTTATCTCAAGTTGATCAGATACATATGTCTATGGGCGTTTGTGGCCACTGACCATCAGATGGACTGCATGCTTGTCCGCTACTCCTAAAGGTATTATAAAAAAGTGCATGTATTGTAGGTAAAAATTCGAAAAAGTAAAATAATTTGGTAAAAATCTTAAAGTAACTGACCCATTGAAATTTGGATATTTTTAATATCTCTTATGAGGCCTTATATCTCGTCCCGAGGCAGTGTACACGCTGGTTCTGTCCTAAATCCGGCCCTGTCTGTTCACCTCAAATGGGAGAACGGTAACTAATATATATAACGTCTTGTTTTCATTTCCTCTCATGCGAATCACAACTCTGTAGCGTTACATTGAAGTATTGTTTGCGATATTCTCCGCCCGATCATAAATTGGCTGTCCAGTCGAAGATATTTGACCGCAATGGAACAGAGTCACGACCTCGTCTAAAAATGTCTCTTTGATACTGCAGTGTGATTACGAAAAGTGATTGTTATATCAATCTTGTTGACTGCCTGTACTAAGAAATTGTCTGTTCATTTGAAAAACTTACTTGCAGGAAGTGATAGATATTTTTAGCACTAGTCTGTCTACTTTTTCTCGAATCTATCAATAATCTGGGAAAATGCCAATTTGTTCTATATTTATTAACATTGTCTTAAAATTGATAATTAGTTTCCTGTTTCCCTGTCGTTCCAATATTGATACGTAATTCCGGAGCAAGTTAATGGAATCATCAGAGAACTGGCCTGAAGCATAACATGACAGATTTGAAGTCAAAACTATATCATAATTTAACATTGAAAAACAATCGATCATTTTCTATATTTATTCGAATTTACACAAAAGAGGCATGCTATTCTGCATGCTAGTCTTCGGGTTTTTCTGTTATGATAGATTTCCTCTTGAAGTGTTTAAAGGACATAAATAAGCGAGACATCGGTGCCGCTACAGACGTACCCAGAGAAACCAGCCTCCAAACTAATTGGTCCTTGTAAATTTAAGTAATTTACAACAGTTCTCGTTAAAGTAAAAGGCCGTGCAACGTTCCTCTGTGTCCCAGCGATATTGCGGAGAAAGCCCCTCGTCCAGACGAGGGTGCTTTAAACTGTTCCGTGTCCATTTTTGCTGAACTCGTCGCTTCAAGTGAACATTTTATGAACAGAAGTATTTCATGTTTTATTTTATGTTTATGAATCATAACCTCTAGTAAAAAAATAAACAGCTTGGATTACAGTTTTCTTTACCGGTATCGATTAATTCACGTACAGGAAAAATGGTTCTGAAGAAATGATTAGGTATCATTGTTACAAATATCTATGTCAAATTCTTCTTCGTCCAAAGGTTCGCGATCATCTTTAATCCATTGTGTCACTAATAAATATAGGGCTCTTTCATGAACAGGAGAGTAAAGACCATAATTCCCCACGTGATAATGCGAAGTGAAACATACCTAGCTGATAATACCTACCAATACAAACATACCTTTGCATATTTTACAGAGAATATTTGAACAAAGAAAAATTTGACTACAAATACTTTTTCCTTAATCAATTGTGTCAAATGGTCAGTAGTTACTTATGCACCAAATTGATTCCCAAAGTAAAAGTTGACAGGGAAGCGGCTCAATATAATTAAATGTTGTTCCGGTGATTGTCTACGGCCGTGTCTCCGGGCGAAACAATCGCCGGAATACACTGAATAGCGTATACATGGCCCTTGCTTGGATAATAGGATATCTAATATCCTGCTACGAAAACCCATCTGCATTTCTTTCCTATGTAACTACTGCGGCGTGATTAAAATGAAACCAAAGTAAAACCGGAGACGTTTTGACTTTCGTCAGCGAAGGATGCATTTGTCGGTAACTTCAAGTTACTATGCTCGTCTTCTTAATTCTGCTCCATTGAGATTTGGTGATACGTCTCTCTTGGAGGCAGTGATTATTAAGCATGTGTTACGGGCATAAAAAATTTAGACTAGAAAATAATATACTGAAATAGGCCTCTTGGTAGGCTTTAGCTCAAATTGTATTCTGGGATAGACGTCAATACGTGTAGTGTCGATCAATGAGACCTATGTCCAATTAAAAAAATAGTTTTAAATGCTAGTTGAATAATGGCATTTACAGTTTGAAAACATGGAAAATTAATACTGTTGTTAGATGAAACCGTTCATACGGATTGTTATTTAGCAATCAAGGTCTCCTCTACATCATTGGGCACGTCTCAGCTGCGATCGGAAACGGATGTTCGTCCGTGTGTCTTCGTATTAGACATTGATTGATGGTCATTTGCTTCTTAGAACGCTTGTGCGTGTACGCGATGGATCATTACTCCTCTAGACCTCCTTTGTACTTCAAGGAAGTGAAACTACCTTACTGTCTATTGGACATTGTTGTTTAAAATGTCATGTTGATTCAATCAATCAAGATTCAAGATTTATTTGTACAAACTTGTTTTGTCGTTCAAAGTAAAATTATCTAGAAAGATGTTCCGGTAGACAAAAAGCGGCGCCAGGGATCATCTCCTGAGAATATTCTGGTTTAATTTAATATTCAGTTTGATTAAATCAACCTGGATAATAAAATTGTCCCGTAGTACCTGTTGATATTTATTTCTCCCTCTTGAAATTATACAAAAAATCTCTTAGTAGATAGGGGACTTTCGGGGTTGTGGGCGGTCAGAGTGAGAGCTTGAACTGCTCACCTAAACGACACCAGGAAGGACGGTATGTGTGGCCGCATAGCGTCGTAATAATGAGATGATGGGGTAGGAGCGTAATTTTCTTCTTCAGGATAGAGTCGAATATGGGCACCGTGCTCAGGGGACTCCGGTTGTATTCTGTTGGAGATCCCGGGGTCCTCCACGTTGCGCCGTGGCCTGCCCCCGGGGGGGTTTTAGTGGATAAAAATCCCACGTAATGCATCGTCGCTCCCACGGCATTAAGTATCTTTTGAAGATTTCCCCCTACACTACAAAAAAAAAAGGTTCCAAAAAACAATAACACCTTGAGTCGATGCTCATTTTATTTGTAAGCATTCTTGAATTATTGGAAACCCCATCGAGATCCTCACGATCTTTCAGTGTTGTAAACTTTTTGCGGATCGATTGCGAATGCACCTACCATCGTTAGGCCGTTCCGCTTCGCCCGTTATCCGGGCTACCACGTAAGAACTAGTCTGTCATTGTCTAGCCACGAGATTGCTCTCGACACAAACGGACAAACCGAATATTGGAGCTGGTGTCGTCTCACCGTGAGTGATCAAACTACAATGTAGTTAATTGATGCTTAGTAAAGAAATCAATGGATAATAAAAAGATTAATCTCAATTTCGAATAAAAGTTCATTAAATATT
>DWIJ01000505.1:0-11152 GCA_018248315.1 Chioides albofasciatus
AAATTGATTCAGAGTTCGGATTTGAAAAATGTAGCACGTGACGTCACGCATGAACCGTCCACTACGTGTCTGAAATAACGTTGGCTTAGTGGCTCTATTGATTTTATGTCTTTATGAGCTATAAGCAGTAATAGTTTAATTTGAAAATCTATCAAATTATTCTTGAGAACTGATGAAGTGAAATAAATTTCGTTTGCCTTCAAAATTATTTTGAAATATTTAAATTTCATTAATAACTTTTTTAAACAATTGAAAATAAATTTAAAACAATAACAATAAATGAAATTTCACTTAAAATTTAAACAACATTTGTTTTTTAAAATGATCCTTTCTGGTGATTAAAAAACTCTTTGTGGCAACACAGGCTGACAAAACTGAAAAAGTCCATAATTAATAAGAAAAATAATCATTAATGGAGCATTCTTGGATGGATCCAAGTGAACAGAGAACAAAGGGGAATAAGTGGGTCTTCGCAAAGGATGGTAAGTGCCTCTTGCTTGATAAGGCTTTGTTTCGATTTCTTCTTTATAAGCGAAGTATCAGCTTTTATAAGTGAAACGTCTTTATAAGATTACGAAGTAACGTACAAGGAAGTAACTGAATTTTTTCCAAATTGAAAATGCATATTAGGTTCCTTTACTACATGTTTTAAACAATGTACTTATGTAGGTCGTTCAGGCATGTGTAAATTGACTTTCCTTTTCCAAGGTATTAAAGATATACATATATATTTATCAAGCTTCTTCTTCCTTATTAAAATAATCTTCATTACTAATTATTAACATCATAAAGTAAAGTCACTGATTCAACAAATACTTGAAGTTTTTTTAAAAAAGTCTCGTCAGATTCAAAGAAATTTAGTCAGTGTACCGAAAAACAATGCTGAACTCAGGTTTCCCTTCAATATGAAAAAGGTGTAAGATAAAATATTACAGCTGGCCAATTTCCCAGAACATAAACACACACCTATGAAAACGTATCTTGCAGGCATACAAGTTTCCTGTCACGATTCCGTAATAATAAATTTCAGGTAAATAAAAATAATACATATGTAAATATGAAGCTAATTTAAAAAAAACAACATATAAAAATAATGTTTCAATATTCATTTCTGAAATATATTTTTGCTTACGAACAATCTTCTTTGAAAACTATTTCACATTTTTCAAATTTCATTTCCTGTTTCGCCACGGCGCCTTAGGTAAGTAGGTAGCTTGTAATCATAATTTTATTGTATTCTATACAGTAACAAAGGGTCTTTTAGCGGCACGAGTGTGGACCGCGGACATTATAAGGGCTCTTGGCTTTGTGAGCGAACTTCGTACAATAGCGTGGTGAGTGGTGGTCGTGGGGTGGTATAAGGTGGTTGATACTAGGTCTTTGTTCGTGCGTGAAATTTAACAAAGTTGATTTTGTTTCGTATACGTGGAGCTTATAAATAGGTACTGGTCAGATTTTATATACGTGGAAACTTTGTACGATATAAGTAGGTTTATCTGGTCACTACAAGCTACGTATTGTATTTTCATATTCAGGAATTTGTTTGCGTAAAAGTTACTTTTATGTGACGACTTTCGTTGAAAAGACTTTTGAAATAGAAATTTTTTTCTGGTTCGTATACCTCACTACTGCTACCTTATAATATTGAAAAAATCAACGAGTATTGTTCAGCTAAATTTAAAAGTTACGATGCTAATATATTTTTGCACATAATATAGGTGTTAAGCACAGGTGTTAAGGTACTTTTGACGCGCTAGTGATCATTTACTTTTGACACTTAACGATGTTCATCTAATTATGACGCTACGGGTGTTTAGCTACTTATGAACGCTTGGTATAAAGCTATTTTTGAAATCTTCATCTGCTCATAGCTACTTCTGAAGCTCGCATACCTGCGTTTCGTACATGAAATATATGGTGGACTATAAATTTATTACAACAATTTTATATTAAAGTATTAAACATAGCGGTAAAGTGGAATTCTTTTAAAAGTGGTAGATTCATTTTTGGTTCGACTCTGGAGACACTACCGTCACATTTTTACGTTACGTTATTAATAGGAGCTTTGTTAAGCGCTGCTGTTTTCTGATTTGAAGGGTAAAGGAAACACACCGACGCAATCCGACTTAGTCCTCAGGTAGCAACGCATCCGTGACCAAGCTCAAGTAAAATTCTAAACTTATCTGAGATAGATTTCAGACTTCCATGCACAGCAGTAGCCACTTTCCATCAGATGAACTACACGTTTGCTCCTATATTTCTATATATAAAAGACATTGTAAATACTAGTTTACAAATATGAAGTCATGTGCATAGTGCGTGTTCCCGCGGGCGCAATAAACATGCCAGGGGCGTCCCGGAACGATATTTTACATTAAACTTTTTAATAGGAAAAGGCTTTATTTATTCCCCCGCAGTGAGCTTCAAGATTTTTTCCCGTTTTTATTTATGGACTGTTGTAACGTTTAGTGAATTTATGATAACGATATTTCGATATTGGTTTGTTTAAATATTATATTTAAAAGCCATATTATTTTGTTCTTGTCTATTTGACAGGTATATTTGTATTTTTCTTATTTATAACATAGGAGTGTAAGACGAGCATCCAATCCACCTGATGGTAAATGGCTGCTACCGTATAGGGATATCTGTGATCAATCCTAGATAAGACTAGATTTCTATCTAAGGTTGATCACGGATGCGTCCCTTCCCCTAAGTATACCGCTACCTCTAGCTTAGTCCAGAATGCCTAGCAAAAGTTTGCATTCACACCCTTCAAAGAACAAGAACGCTTAAACTGTTTTTATTAGGCAGAAATTAATGTCGAAATTAAGATCGAACCATAGAGGGTCTACCTTTTAACGAATTGTGTAACAGTTAACTATGAATGGTTGAAACAGCATAAGAAATATCAACAGTGCTGTTATATCCCTGTTTTACATGGAGAAACCCCGCATTTCTCTCAACTGCGGATGCAGCGGAGAGAATATGCCACCTCCTACGGGCTAAAACCCTACGGAGTTTCTCTTGCACTTTGCCACCACGGGGGCTCTTATAGCATGTTCGTTCCCGAAGCGCTGTCATACCCCTGAAGTTCTAAATTGAAACAATGTACCTTAATAAGCGAGCGTTTGGATTAAATCGAAGTAATTTATACAACGCACAATAGGAGTTCACGTTACCAAGACGTGGTAAAATACTAGATGTTGGATAAATGGGGAGGGCGGGGTAGAAAGGGAAGGGGTGCTTAATGCGACTCCATTCATTGCTAACCCCGATCTGGATAACAGGGTATTTGAAATTTAAATCGCAGCTGGATAGGGATGACGATTCTGTCTAAAAATACCAAATTCAAAATCAAATTGCATCGATTTATAAAAATATCGGAGCGTAGAAAGTCGATTAATCGAAAATTGATTCTTTATTTATCTTATTTAGCGTTTTAAGAATACTATAAGACACTAAAAGCTAAAAATTTCCTGAAAAAATAAGTCGACCAAAAAATCAACCTAAAATAAGCTAACCTATCCGTTATAATAACGATCAATTCAGTGTAGAATCGATTAGAAATCAATGCGTTGTTAAAAAAAATCGATTCGCCGATTAATATACATTACCATCCCTAAGTTGAAATGCCAACTGGAATAGCTAGCGATGATTTGCCAAGATCGCTCCCAATCGTTCAATTATCAACCCTAATTTGATTGGGGCTCAATCTAACTTGGAATGCTGAGTGTGCTGAGATCTTGCAGCCACTTATTATTTTGCTCGATTAATAAGCATGGAAGGTCAGCTAAATAGGCTAGGTTGTAGTTTGATCTCTTTATTTTCTATTTGCTGTCTAAATATTGAAATGTAAACTCTTTCTTTATGCTGGGTAATAGTAAATTTGGGACCGCGTTAACGGCTTCTTGTATTAAATAACAAAAAAATCAACAAAGTCAAAATAGACGGAGGGAAATGTTTTCCCACTCCACCTGCACACACACACCGCGAACGTACTCACATTAATGAACAAACAAACAAAACCAGACGCTGAACGAACAAACGAATGAATGGATAAAAGAACGAACAATAAAATAATTACGTTCTTGTCCACAAGTAACCAAATCTAGATAATCTGCATAGGAAATTTGATATTTGTATATCTTTATAGTCACCTTCATATATCTGAGAGCTGCGCCTGCGTCGTAACCGTTTATTTGGTTTTATAAATATCGTTTATTGACCTTCTAAACAGATGGTCAACATTTATACTACAGTTGTTAATACATAGTATTTTACCTCGTGATAGCTAGAAGATTTTTTAATGGACTTCATTGCTCATACCATAGGACAGAAATCGACACCTGATACGACTCAACACCTGATAGACTGTATCCAAATTTGTATTTTCTTTTACATAAATAGGTAACAAAACCAACTGTAAAAAGCTAAAAGTAATTAAAACTAAATTAAAATATTTAAGTCACCTGAAGCACAGTAGCCAACTCAGCAACACTGGTATGTTCGTCGATGGACACGAACACTTTGTACAGGAGCGTCTCGAAGTAGTCGCCAGCGATCCGGTTCATCACGAACCCCTTCAGGGGCGGCACCGACACTTTATCCGCCGCTGTGATAGGCACGTCCAGGTAGATGAGACCGCGCCTAGAAGTTATAAATATTTCTTTCATTATTAATGATTAATATTCAAAATCAAATCTTATAGACTTGGTTAGACTTTGTTTCAGATTGAAAGAATTGCTTTCTTAAAACGATAGGTATGAAAATTGGTATCAAAATCAAGCTATGTCCCTGTTATTTTAATACCGTACCCTTTTGACATAATATGCAAAACAATAAAGAAGAAATCCATCAAATACGTAATATTACATAAATCACTCCTATAGCCGGGCAATTTAAATAAATGTATTTAAAAATATATAAAAATAAAATATACATCCACAGTTACAACTCACCTGTATAACGTTTTTACAACATTGTAGTCGAGGGTGCCAGCGGTCTGCGAGCCGCGGTCTATTAGCAAGTCGATTAGTGCCTTCTCGCTCTCACTCAAAGGCTAGCACGAAACAAAACACTTGGTTAAACGATACAATCAAAAGTAAAAACTCAAAAAACGTTTATTAAAAATAAGAATTACGAATGAACTACTACTATTCCAGTATAAAAAAAAAATACCGATTGTTCGAAACAAAACAATCGAAATATTCAAAATTCGAATAACGTCTAGCTCCTGTAAGCCGATACGTTTCGTCGCAACGCTATTGAATGCACGTTTCTTATTTTGTACTTTAGGAGTGTACGTTCAGCAGCCAATAATCTCGGGATCCTGTTACTAGAGTATTGGGTATCGTGACGATCACCAGCGCTGGCTGACACGCGACTAAATAAAACAAACTGTATAAAAACTTAACGTTTATGCGCTATGAACGGATCATGTTACACGGATTGTCGGTTTGTTTTTAATGAAAATAGTTGTTCATACAATCCACGGGTGATAGTGCCGCGTCGATTTGTGGTGGTTATTTTATCTTTCGATATGTTTTTTTTCTTACCGTGTAGTTAAATTTATTATCGTTAGTATATAGGATTGGTCATCGATATAAAGAGATCAATTTCATTTTTATAATTACTCGAAAATAATTTACATTGAAATCTTACACGATGTCAACTAAAATTAAAAAGTCACAATACAATTTAACGTTTTATCTAACCTTGCTCTTCGTTGAATGGCTGCAGTAACTGAAATATTTTATTTAAATAGTACATCAAAATGAAGTTTAAAAAAATAGTCCTTTAAGTAATTAATTAAATTCCAATAATTGCAAAACTTATAAGGAAACTTAAACTACTACAACAGACTACTGCGGGTATCTCAACAACTTGGCTTTCCCGTTAACTACAATTTCAGATGAGCTATTGCTATGAGAAGCGAAAATATCAATGCACTTCCTTCACCGTACGTTATAAGTTATTTTTCAATCGCACGGCAGCAATTCGGCGCCATTAACGCCACGCAAAACACCCGTGTCGATGGTCCGCCGTTACGAAATTGACTCCCGGCTTCCCTGTTTCACTATTGAATAAATCTCCGCTTATTTATGCAGATTGAAATCTTGCCTGGAATTTGCTCACATATTTGCGATGTAGCAACAAGTCGGGCTTGTAAGGTACACGATCAATTGCGCAGATTTCGAACACGAATGTTAGATTTGTGTCTATCTGTTACTGACGGGCTCTTGTCGGCCGTCGATGGAAAATGCTTACAAATTTACTCACAACAAGAATAATTACTCTTTCATGCACCTTAAAACCATTGTTAATGATATTATCTCGGAGTTATTCCTTATTAATGGTTACTCAGTCTCTGTAGGTCAATATTACCATGATTTAAACGAATTTTAATACAAATATCAGTTATGTCACAATTAAGTACAACTTAGATGACGACATCTTCTGCAACAACTACCATAAATCAATACATTACCGCGCCATCGTAAATCAGAACTGCGCTTTAAATAATCGTTTCGCCGAAAGCATAAGTATTTATCCCAATTTTTATTACGAAAAGCAATTACTGTCAAAACATGACCTGCATTAACATGTTGCAACGGACGGACCAGAAATGAGTTACCAAACGCCGTTATATCAAACAGACGCACGTGGGTGTACTCCTTGTTCCTAATAAACAATTAAGAGGCAACGCACTCGCTGAGCACTGGCACGAGCCAGGGTTGATAATTACAAGTTATTGATTTAATATCAAGAATACCTGTCACACTAGGGAAACTCGAGTCAATCAAAAACAGTTTGTTTAAGCGCACTACCGTGCTTTTTGATGAGTAACAGGAACGAGCTTATATAAACATAATTTAATAATAGTACCTACGTAAATAACGCTGTAAAATAAATAAGATAATTAATTTACAATACCAATGAGTCAGGAATCGTATAACGTGACAAAATTTAGTCACAATTCCCTCACATTTTATGCATATGCTGTCAGCACTACACGGAAAATACAATGCACTTGATAAGGAAAGAGAATAGGGTTAAAAATACATAATTCACATCGATAGTAGTATGTGTAGGATTTTATGAATAAAAAAATTATAAATGACTGTTATCGGCGTACCGCGCGTTTACTTGTAGTATGTAGTAGCCCCTCTTTCACACTTCATCTTCTGAACAAACTTGTTCTTCTAAGCCACTTAAGCTTACATTCATTTACTCATGACTGTGCAGTAGGAATAATGTCTCTGGGAAAACTACATAAAGAAGGACTTAAATCCTTTTAGCTTTTAATGAGTACGCGACAATAATGGCAGCCCTGGCACGAGCCGACAGCAAACATCGATGGTCTGACAAAGTATCGAATAGAAACGATTTAATGCTGTCACCCACGCATCCATACGATCCGATCGGGGCCGATTATTAATACTCACAATTTCACTCCATTGAATTAATATTACGTCAATTTAAAATGCTGACGGAGTAATACTTCAGACACGACGGAGCATCGGAGATAAATCGACCTCTTTAACTTACAACGAAGCTATTCTTTATTTTCAAATTTGGGATCGAACAAACTCAAATGCAAATTGAGGCTAGAGTAGACTCTTCCGGTTTGTGTAAGGAATTCTTTGTTTTTAACCCAACTTCTTGAAACGGTTTCGAGGTAAATGCTTAAGTAGCCACTTGAGAGATTAAGTGATTTGAATTACAAATAAGTTTTCAACGTGTAACAAATGATTGTTTGAGGTAACGTTTTTGACGATGAGGTGTCATCTATACAAAATAATATGATGCGTCTTACTCAGTGCTTGCTCACACGTACCGTTATCTTTTTAGAAAAGCTTACTATTTACGTAGTAATTAACCAAAAGAGATAATTACACCTCATTTATAATAACATGGTTCTAAAAATAAATTTCTAACCACATCCTAATGCTTTCGAAGAATTAGTCAGAAGTCTAGCAATAAACAACTTCGTCAAAACCCAGTTGAAACATTCAGCATTCGAACCATCCATTTGTCTGTACCGAATAGCTCAAACCGTGCGGTAGGCCATAAAACAGCGGAGTAACTTGTAGCAATCACCGACAGCAATCGGTCCCCGATAACAATCATAACAGCAATAAAACACTCCACATGCATCTACACTACCGTTACAGCTACTTACGTTGTGTTCGCCGTTTAGCATCGCACGAACAATCGTACGCCAATAAAACCATGACAAACGATCT
This sequence comes from Chioides albofasciatus, assembly GCA_018248315.1. Lineage (NCBI taxonomy): Eukaryota > Metazoa > Arthropoda > Insecta > Lepidoptera > Hesperiidae > Chioides > Chioides albofasciatus. The sequence goes on from DWIJ01000505.1 coordinate 8,250, forward strand.
CTTTCAATGCACGGCTGATTGCCTGTCGAATGCACAACGGTTAGCCGGGGCTCAATCAAGTGCAGCAGAAGTGGGACAAGCTATTAGTCCGAGCCCTTTAGTGGGTCGTGGTCGACAATTGAAAATACGAGTAGTACCTAGCGATAATGGGCCCGTTGTAATAATGGATGGATTAAAAAAAGATCAGGTGTAATTTGTATCGTATAGTGCTTCTGGCATGGTATCTACTGTGTGTGCGATTTAGATTAATCTGCTCTAATATGAATTAAGATACTGATTTTAAACTGTATTTGAGGTACAGACAGATTTAATCGGCAGGCATGACGGTTTTGATCAGAACTATGACGTATGATTAAACGAACTGGCGCAGTGGTGACGGTACTGCCACTATACGAGTACTGTAATTTAAGAATTGGTACTGAGAGGGACATACGTACCTTACGTATGTGAATTCGTTCTTAGTGGAATTCTCAGATTGGGACAAATATTAAAAAAAGCGATATGTACAACGAATTCATCTTGAGCAATGAAAGAACCACCTTATCTGAAGTACTCAGCGAAAACGACGGTTTTATATATACCTAAACGTAATTAAACAAATAAAATGTCAAACAGTTACAATTAGCTCTTTATTTTTGGACACGCAACAGAGACATTTGCTTTCGTTCGGTTTCGGGCCAAGGACCAACCCCACCCCGTCTGGTCACGCCATTAGCGAATCCGTCTGGGGAACCCTTAACTGGGTCACGCGAAATTGACTCATTCCTCATGCCAAATGTAATGCAATGATTTCGCTCTCGACTCCGATAGAAAGTTTGGATGACATCATGCCTTCCTCCTTTGTGATAGTCATTGCGAAAGACTAATAAATCTGAGATGGTTAAGAATTTTTAATTTGATAAAGAATTACTTACAATACTTTATTATTGTTTTTACTTATGACCGATATCTCATTGTATCATGAGTGCCCTAGAAACACAGATGCAGCATACCTATACAAAAACTTGGGTAGTCCGGAAAATATATCTAAAATCTAAATTTAAGGCTTTTCTAAAACAATAATCTTATCACTTCTATATCAAAATGCGCGGCTGCGCGTGGACAAATCTTATAATTTTAATCGGGACTTAAGCAATAAATAGCAACATTAGTTAAATTGAGATTTATTTACTTGGGTAACTTAAATTCATAAACAAAGACAAAATTTATAATAGTAATGAACGTTGGAAACTCAGTAATCGAAACATTATTTCGAGATTTACATAATGTTTGTTCTTAAACAATGTGTTATTGTTTACCGTGAGTCAGAGAAATATATCTTTTATATCGATACATGAGAATAATGCGGTATCATCGTTCCGATAATAATTTACATACGCGTTGTGGGGTTTGCTAAGAAAGTGTCGCCCACGGAATTATGAGAACACAATTCACTCGAATTTTTGCTATACAACATTTTATCTTTAGACAAATTAAGCGTTGCAAGAAAAAATGTTTGGGACTCAGTACGATCTTAATGATTTCCATTCAAGTCCTAAAGAGTCCTATTGTGACAGTAGGCCTCAATGATATAGAGGCAGTATGCAATAGTTACCACACTTAATTGCATGTGTGGCTAACCTAACCCTAAAGTTGATGGATGTTATTATAGTGGATATTACTATCGTCTCTTGTATTGAATCTGTTAGTTGCTTCTTACAACCCCCATGAATGATGCAGTGCCATTAGAGAACCTAATTGTTATACGAAACTTTTTTGTTTGTATGGGATAGGGATCTTTGTATGTATTGTAAAAATCTTGTTTAACTTATTTTTAAAGCGTTCAACTCTTTAATACCAACAAAGCATCTAAACCTACGTAACGAGATACATTTATCAAAAAACAAAGTGTACATTCCATAAAGCATCCCATTATCCCGTGCGAGACTTCCACGACAGATTGTCCCATATAGATATGTGCCGTCAGAATCACGATCCTCATTTATTGAGGAACACGACTTCGAACATTGCACACCCCATAATCTTACGAACATACACGTTTCATCAATACCACTTGCAGTGAGAGATCAATATTGGTAGATACGTTCGTGGTTATATTTTGATGACACCATCACCACACTTAATTCAACCTTATAACAGGTTTAGGAGGTTGTTGCTGGTTTAGAAGGAATTGATTAGTTTGATGGCTTTGAAAAGATATGTAGTACATATAAAGTTTTACAAATTTGCAATCCTATTTGGGTTGATCGTAGCAATGTTCGGGTGGCAGTGACCACGTACCGCGAGGTATGCTCCAGAAGAGGTGTGCTATCCTACTTCAATTTACAAAAAAATGCATGGAAATACATATATCTGGAGGCGCCAGAAATTACTACGATTTTTTTAATACCAAGAACACGATTACCTGTAACGTCTTCCAAAGGGAGATCTCAATTATTTAAAATTTCTCGTGAGATGTATTACCGCTCACGTCGATTTACGGCTTTTCGGGACGCGTATAAATAACCGAACTTTCGAAACTGTCCACACGCGAGGGTGAGTGTTGAGGTCTTTATCATTTCTGCACTTTATGGACGCCTCAAGTTTCCCGATATAAACGTCCAACGCGCGCTATGGAGCCGGTTCCCATCATAAATGATTTGCTTTAAATCTCGTATTAAGTTTATAAGGAATAATATTCAATTTTGTATTTATTTGAAACAAACAAAATCAACCTGTTATATTATTCAGATATAATTGAAGCGAACTACATAATACGTTAATCTATTTTTGCACATGGCGTAATGTCAATTTAAATACCACACCAGATAACTTTAGTTATAAATTCATTTTATAACCAAAGTTCTATTACTAAAGTTATACTAATGCACCAGTAAAGGTTATAGTAGAAACTAGTATAAAAT
>DWIJ01000506.1:0-11148 GCA_018248315.1 Chioides albofasciatus
AACCCGGTGGCACCACCACCACACCTATTTCTGTTAAAACAGCAGTGTTAAGCGCTGCTGTGTTCTGGTCTGAAGGGTGTGGTAAGGAAGACATACTTTTTCGAGTCATTCCAGCTTAGTCCTCAAGAGTAGCGCATCTGTGGCTGACCTCAGATAGGAATCTTATCATATCTGGGGTTGATTACAGATGCCTAGGCAGTAAACCACTTACTATCAGGTGGACTGCATGCTCCTCTGCTACTCCTATATTATAAAACCTCGAACTCCTCGTATGAGAAGATCCGACGAAACTTTGGGTTTGTCTTTTTATCCATTATCAATTTTTATTTCAATGTCTCTAATGTAAAGTTATTTTCACATTACAATCAAACTCTTCAATATTATTTTTTCATACAAAACTATAGAAGATTATATCAACCTTACCCGGCAGCTACGCGACAGTCGATCTGTAGAAAAACAGTGGCTGGCACCAGCTTCGGACTCCGCATCATGAGGACAGGAGAAACAGGTGTTGTCACCTTCACCAGCCCACGTATTCGCGGGGCAGATAACTGATCAAAGAAGGTATTAAAGTATTTTTTATTCGATTTAGGCAGAGATAGCCGAGTGGTTAAGAAACTCGGCCTCTCATTCGAGGATGCACAGATCCAATCCCAGGCACCTCTGACTTTTCTAAGTCATGTGTGTATTAGAAATTAATTGTCACTTGCTTTAACGGTGACAGAAAACATCGTGAGGAAACCTGCATACCTGAGATTTATAAAAAAATGAAAGGTATGTAAAGTCTACCAATACGCACTTGACCAGCGCGGTGGACTATGGCCTAATCCTTCTCATTCTGAGAGGAGACCCGTGCCTAGCAGTGGGACAGTAATGGATTGTTGATGATTCGATTTCAGTCCAGTATCAAGTTATCAAAGTTTTAAGCAAGGTTTTCGAGCAGATTTTGGTTGTTTAGGGGCTTAATTTTTGGAAGGGGCTTTATATTTAAAATTTCTTATTCAAAGTTTGAGTTGTAGCAATTTGTACTTTTATTGTTCATTATTTTTAAAAGCATGCTGATATGAACTGCCCTCGTAATAAAAAACGCAGATTTTTTTAATTGGAAATCTGTCAAATCGTACCGAAAAATGCAGTAGATTAAATAGTTAGTAATCCTTAATTTAAATGAGTTTTTTTCGGAAAAAAAAAACATTTTGCAAATATTGCTTTCTTCATTACGACGGCAGCATTGCGATTCTGATATAAGATTTAGTTGAAACTTGACCAATTTTTTGTCCGCTTCTGTCATAAAACATGAGGTACCTCCTAGATTCATATAGTTACGAATACTCACTACAAATCTTTTGTTCAGTAACCAGGAAGTAACCAGCTGGACAGGTCACCACCACGTCGATATCCCCTGGGTTCATTCTCGCTGCCAGGTCGTGATACTTGTGGCTAACGTGGGAATCTGAAAGTTGATCAATATAAATATGTAATACACAACAACTTCTTGCGTTTTAATGAAGATACTGTGGAGCTGTCTTCAAACCATTACTGTTCCACTGCTAGGCATGGGTCTCCTCTCTAGACTAACATTAGTAGACTTCATTTAAAGTTGATAACTTTTTAAAAACCTCTTACGCGTGTAGGTTTTCTCTTCATGTTCATCACCGCTTAAGCATGTGATAATTAATTCATAATACGCACGTAATTATAAAATATAAATGCCTGGGATTGGAATTTCGGATACCCAAGTAATTGAATTGATTTAAACACAAAGGTTGTCTAACCTCGTCTAAGTGTGTGGGTGATCACCGTCCTTTGCGACTTAGCGTTTGAAGGTCTCCACGTTTTGTTAAAGCCATTGTGCATAAATACCACTAGAAAATTAAGCAGGAGAAGTCAAGTTAATGTTACTGCAAAACAAATAATAATCTATCTAATATTCCCCAAAGCTAGCGAAGTATCCATGACCGATATATTAAACAGTCAAATATAAATACGCCGTTAGCTCTGCGTGCTAAGTTGGAACGCTTAATTCTATCGTTCGTCAACATCAGTATCATCAACAATCCATTAGGTACTGTGCCACTGCTGTGCACGGGTCTCCGCTCAGAATAAGAAGGATTAGCCCAAAATCCACCGCGCTGGCCAAGTGCGTATTGGTAGACTTCACATACCTTTGAGATTTTTTTTTGTAAATCCCTTAGATGTGCAGGTTTCCTGTTGTTTTCCTTCACGGTTAAAGCAAGTGAAAATTAATACGCACATAATTGCGTTGTAACACTATTATTTTAAGGTAGAAACAGGTGTGACAGTAATGACAGAAAACTGAGAATTCTGTCCTTGACAAATGCACTATTTTTCTTACCTCCTACAGATTGGATGGCGGGTACCGTGGTCACAGCGAGTAACACCAGAGAACACAATAGGTTTCGCTTGCATTCCGTACCGCATGTAACGTTTGGTGGTAACTTCATTTTTAGTGAGACCATAGATCGCATTAGCGGTTGGTTTAACTGAAATTAAATTATTGACTTAAGCTTAGCCTCATGCCTGGGACCTTACGGAGATCTCACGAAGACAGTTTCACTACAAAAGTTACTTAAGCTTCATGCCTAGAGTCGACTTTACGGAGGCCTCATAAGGCCAATAATTTCACGACAAAAGAACAATTATTTCCTATTTTTAGTTATAAATAATTATCGTTATCATTCTTAAATTGAAATGTTGATCATTCACAAAATCACATTTTAATTTCATTAGTAAAAATTCAGCATAGTCTTTTCTATATTTTTACAATAATTACTTTACAATGAGACCATAATTTCTTGAGTGTGTCCAGGGGCCGTGGCTTTCTAGAAAATGGCCGTAATATTCTCTTGAGTAATAGTCAAACACAAAGTTAGTTTATTTATTGGTTTATTACCTCATTTCTTAAACATACAGGTTCAGTAGCTCTGATCGAACAGTAGCGATCACAAACCATGCGCGTTAGTAGTGGACTGAGCCTACTCATCGATCTTAGATCCTGAAATATGATAATTGATATTCAAAAAATTCAAAATTCAAATCTCATTTATTCAAAACTGATTAATATAAAACTCTTTTTGAACGTCAACAAACTACCACCGCTTCGGACGGTACTTCGGTATGGAGAAACGGTGAAAGAAACTCCGTGATAGATAGATCAAAACAACAAGTTTTGGCAATGGGAGATCTCCCTGTGGGCTAGGTGATGATATCCGGACAGCGGCCGTGCTCCAACAATCTCAGTTCGGAGCTTGTATATATGCAAGATGTAGAGAAAACTTCGATAGCGTGATTCAGAATACTCGTAGCGCCACCTCTTGACGAGTAGCGGGAAGTCGCCGCAAAGTAATTAGCGAAGTTTCTTTTTAGGTACGGGAATGTTATCATGACGCTAAAAAGCTGCAAACAATCTCCAATCTCCTACAATGTCAGAGATGCTGGATATTCCACTGTTGATAACAAGACGATGGCAACCACTTTACATAAATTTCTATCATCATTAGTTTTACCGGCGAAAATTTATTTTTCAAAAACTAAAACTGAGTTCTCAAAGGTGTCTGAAGTCTAAGGTCTGTGAAAGTAAGGGTTAGTGATGAAGTTACTTTTAAGTTCTATGACTTACTTTATAAGAACAGCTGTCACTGGAGTAGACTGATGGAAAGACCACATCATAGATTGGTAGAGTCATTACAATAAGGGTTACATTTCGTATGGTAGCATTGTCCTGAAATAAACATTACTTTTAACAAAAGGAAATGTTTACTAATACTTTAATAATAAAAATGATGGTTGTAGAACCCTCAGTGGTTCGACCCCGGCGGCACAACCACCACACCTGTTTCTGCCTAATATCAGCAGTGTTAAGGGCTGCTGGTCTGAAGGGTGTGATAAGGGCGACATACTTCTCCGGGGCATTCCAGCTTAGTCTTCAAGGCTAGTGGCCCATCTATTGCCATCCTACGATAGGAATCTAATCTTATCTGGGGTTGGTTAGGCAGATATAGGTGCGGCGGTGGTGGCACCGGAGTCGACAGGCAGGAATCCTATCTTATCTGGGATTGGTTATAGATGTCTATGGGCGGCAGTAGCTACTTAACATCAGGTGGATTGCATGCTCGTCTGCTACTACCTACCTATATTATAAAGAAGTCCAAGATTCGTATAAGCAAATTACTTATAAATTTTATTCCAAACATTATTTGCATTGTTCGTGTCAATACTTACATCTCAATTGTAGGCAATACATTTTTTAAAGACATTCGCAAAATAATTAGGAGTCTCCTTCGTTGTCCTAGGGCCTCCACATTCCTAAATAGGGCCCTTCTGTACTTCTACACTCACCTTGCTACAAACATATCTTCCATAATTCTTCGCTCCCACATCTTTTATCGTAATTCTTGCATTATCTATATAAACGTTATCATTATTATGATCTCCCAACTTCCATACGTATTGGTCGTCTTCAGGATCCGTTTCTGTACCAGGAGTGTGACAATCAAGAGACACGGTGTCTCCATTCAATGCGTATATTTCATCCTGAAATATTTCAATGACATTTTATAGATGTTACCGGCCAAACCCGATTTTAACATAGACACGTATTCTTACATTGGCCAGGTGAGGATTGGAAGACTTCGCACACCTTTTACTACTTTTTTATTCAATTTGAGATTTAGTTTTCAAATTTAATTTACTTTGCATGTTTCAAAATACATTTACTGGTAAAGGTGCCTATTTTTGTCTAATAAGTGTGGTGTTAAGTGCTGCAGTATTTTGGTTTAAAGGGTATGGTAAGGGAGAAATATTGATCCGAGAGTTTCCAAGTTAGTCCTCAGGAGTGGCAATACATGTGTTGCCAAGGTCAGATAGGAATCTAATCTTATCTGAGGTTGATTATAAATGTCTATGAGCGGCAGTAGCCACTTACCATCAATGGATCACTTCTCGTTTTAACTACAATGTAATAAAAAGATTACTTACCGTGCGAGGCTGCAAAGTCGGCAAATTACGTAAACCTCGAATAAGTTCTGAAATATCAGTGGCTCTCTTGGCTCTATGTGCACACTCTCTATAAATACCATCTTCTCCTTTGCATAATTTCTCATAATCATTTATAATATTTTTCAATGGTCTGATATTATTTGTAATTCGCTTCGATGCATCATTAACTATGAATTCATGTTTCAAATCATAATTTTCAATGATATTTCCTTCATCCTTACTGTCAATTTCATTGAAATTATTAATTAATATTGAATTAACTTGTCGCTTATGGCGGGCCCAATTCCACCTGACAGGTTTTTTGAAGTTGTTTAAAAATTTGTGTTCCTCCTTATTTCCTTTTTCAATTTCATTCGGGAGTGTCACAAGGAAGTTATCTGGGACCCTCTTAAACTTAAAACATTTTATGTCTTTTACGTAATTTTCAAAATCATTTTTCGAAAGTTTCTCTTGCATGTTCAAAATATGTTCGAATGTCGCTGGGAGGTCGCATATCCAGCCGTGGCCTCTTGAAAAAAGTAAGAGTGTTATTTAACGCATGAATAAATGTATTAATCATTAATGAATAACATTGAAATAATACCTTCTCCATTTTCCAAACTTTTCTTGTATTTTCCAAGAATATTTTGTTGATTACTATTTCTTGTTCCCGACCTTACTGCGTTAGTTGTTTTCATCTTTTTGTCGTGGACTACCTTAAAATAATTAAATTAGTCTATGGCCTTGATTAAAAATATACATTGATGCGATAATTTGCTTGTGAAATCTCTGTAGATTATAATTAGGGGTCTTTAGGGAATAGCAATCATGAATGTTTTTAGTTAAAACTATAGGTAAGTATGTAGGAAAATAAACTTCTACGTCAGATTAAAAAAAAACATTTTAAATACTTATGATTATAATTTTAAATACATGGAGTACGTCTTGGTTATAGTATTTTAATTACATGCTATGCATCTTAAAACTGACAGGATTTCACCAAGAAATCGCTCGCCTGTCCAAATTATCACGTATAAGTTAAATACGATAATTTTTAACCGACTTCCCAAAAGAAGAGAGGTTATCTATTCGTCGCGTATATTTATTTTTTTTAATGCGTCGCGTATATTTCTTATTCTAAGAATTTTTTCTTACCTTTGATGTTTTTGTTGTAGATTTCTTCATCGACAGTTTTAATAACAATTTGTTAATTAGGTTCGTATGAGTTTCCTTTTTCAAAGTTGTTAACTTTGTTGTTACAAGGGATGTCGTTATTTCAGAAGATGACGTATGTGTCTTATCAGAGTTTGAAAAGGTGAAATCTGAATCAGTATTTTCATAATCATTATCGGAATAATCGAAAAATTCTTCGGCACTTTTCTTTTTTACAATTTTATCCCATTCGTCATTTAGGTGATCGGATTCAAAATTTAGAACAGAAAACAGAAGATCTTGTTTCTCTATTTTATTTTTGTTTTTGTAATCATTCCGATCAATACAAGTTCCCTTTGGTTTGGTAGCCTTATTAGTGCTAACAGTATCATCGATTATAAGTATTGTTGAGAATTCCTTTCCTATTTTGTCAGTTGTATCTTTTTTGGTAGTTCCTATATGATTATCAGGTATATATTCCATTGAGTTTATTTCAAATGGTTCTGTGGTCGGATTTCTAATAATACGACTATCTGACTTTAATTGTAGTTCGTTTAGTGATTTTGTGGAGGTTGCTATATTTTTCCCAGTGCCACGGAAGTGCCAGGGAATTTCGTGTAAGTATTTAGATGTGACTGATTTTAAGCGATGAAATAGATTTTTTCCTGTAGAATGCTCGCATCGTGTAGATTTTGTTAGCGTAGAAATTGATTCAGTGCTTGACTTAGAATTGGTAAGTTTGGAAAACTTAGTCTTCAATTTAGGCATTTCTTTGTTTTTAGCTATGATTTTATCAGGTTTAGCATCAGACACACTGACTTTTGATTGCTTTAGTGAAGGTGTCATTGATTTTGTAGAATTACTTGATTTTGACACAGCTTTTCTAGTAGGCTTGGTTGTTTTTGTAGAAGTTTTAGATTTTTCAGTTATACCATATGTTTGTGATGGCATTCTGCTTGTATTTACATTGCCAGATTTATCACTGACTTTATTGTTTGGAGATTTTTCATTTTTATTAAACTTTTTGAATGATTTCAGTTTGTCTTTGATTTTCGTAGCCTTTTTAATAGATTGCGTCGAGTGTACAGTACTTGTTTCATGTACACTGCTAACACCCAGTATCTTAGAAAGTTCTTCGATGTTTTTACTTAAGGAATCAGTTACAAATACTGTATTTTCAGGAAGGGTGTTGTCATTATCTAGTTTTACTCCTTTTTTGGCGTTTTCAGACAATAATTTATTTAATATACTTGTTTTTAGCCTTAGAACTGATCCTTTCGACTTTTCATTACTTTTATCGCTTTTATTAGCTGTAGTCTTCGTACTTGGTTGGCTTTTTCTTACGTTCGGAGCTTCGTGCGTTTTCCTTTTAATATAATCATTCCAAAAAGAACCCCCGCTATCAGTTATTAATGGAGATTCTATCTGATTGTCTATTACTTGTCTCTTAACGGACTTCCTAAATATAGTTGGTTTGACGTTCATTCCATTATCAATACTATACTGTTTTCTATTCTTATTCTTTTTCCCAAAAAAACGTCTTAATCCTTTCCGTTTATTCATACTCCGTCTAACTTCTTCGGGGCTGCGAAAAAAAGATATACTATCCATGTCATGCAGAACATCCGTTGAAGCATACTTATTTGTCACATCTTCAGTGCTAGATTCAGTATTACATATAATATTCACATTAATATTGTCGAGGGAGTAAACTTGTTTCACATACTTCCCATTTCTCTTATCATTCGTATTTGATCGTTTGTTTAACAGCCTTATGGGGACACATTTCGTTATTTCATCCAGACATTCCCTACCTTTGATAAATAGTTTTCGATTACAGGTATCATAGCTAACTGCTGTTTCTAAATCATTAGCAAGAGCCTCTAAATGGTCTACAAACGAATCACTGACAGTCTTATAACCTATATTACTTGGTTGACTGTCACGTTTGTCTATATATATAAATGTTTTGCATGTTTGTCCTTGACATTTACCCTTTACGCGTTTGTAATAATCGTCTAAAGTCTTTTCAATTTTATGTACAACATCTTTTAATTTACGCCCCCCGCTCGGATTCATCCAGAAGAAAGTTTGTATTTCTGTGCAGTGATCACTCATGTATCTAGCCATGTTTTCGAATTCAAATATAAGTTCTGACATGACGGCGTCACTGGCAGCGCACGCTCTACACATCGTTTTATTCGCTTTACAACGACAATTGCACACTCTGTCATGACCAAAATATTCTTTGACCGCCTCCCAATCAATATGTCTCAATTTAACTAATTTAGAATGAATATTGCTGAGAACCTGCTTGAATTTATTACTTTTAGGCTTATTTTCTGTAGCATTTGCCTCACGCTTCGTTTTATTATCTCTTAATTTAGTTATATTGTTGTACATTTGCATTAAAGTACCGAAAACATCTTTATTCATTACAACAGCGTGCGGTGATGTACTTGCAATCGGTGCTGTGATTCTCGGCGTAACGCTGAACTCATTATAATCATGCAACGTTACACTTGATATTACGTCACTTCTGATAGGTTTTAAAAAGAAGTCTCCTTTAGGCATGGTCGTATTCTTACCATCCACCAGTAAATATAGACCAGGTGATAGTATATTATTGGTTGTAGCGTACGCAGGAGTAGTATCTTCGAATGTGTGTATTTGGTATTTGATATCAACTGGCGTTGACATAATTGCTGAGAATACTCGCCGGATTCTCACAGGGCTTAAAGAACGTTTCACATCAGTTATACTGTATGGAATAGCAATATGAACTTGTATTGCATTAGTAGCTCTACTTGTTTTATCTATTGGCGTGGTTTGTAAATACATATCATGTTTATTTGTGTCTATTACTGGATTAGGCGCGTTTTTCTGTTGGTAATTAAGTGTGTTCTTCATCAAATCAACAACAACTTCGAGTGCCGCTACGTCTTTCGCCGTGAATACTTCATCCATCGGAACATCACGTTTCCCATGTTTTATCTCAGTTACATTTGACACAGCCTTTCCTTCTATTACGTGTTTACTGGGAGCTATAATAGGTTCATAATATATCTGTAAATTAGAGCATTAAGAGAAATATCATTTATTCCCATAAACTATGTGATGTTGGGAGTCCATGGCATAACACAGAAAATTTTGATTTTGAATTCATATTTATATAAATCAGAATAACTTTATTGAACCTAGTATTTTCTTTTTATTATTTATCTTTATTTCACACTAACATACAGTATACTAGAGTATAGTGGTCGTAAATTAGATGTCTCGGACTCTTTTTATGATGATCATTATGCATTATGCAAATAATAAAACTACTTACATCATCGTCATTAGTATATGCTGCATCGGGAACTTTCTTCTGCATATCCTCATATTCCATATTTGTTTTTGCCTTCAATATATTTAATGTAGCTATGTTTATACCCTTTTCTAAGTCTTCTAATATATTTTCGTCACTCGTAACATTCATCGGAGTGACTGCGTTCTGCATTTTGACTTTATCTTCTTTCTCTTTCTTTAATTTTCGTTTCTTCTTGAATTCTATGATTGGTTCGTAATAAATCTGAAATTTTGTAAAGTTTTTTAAAGCTATACTTATCAAAACTGTCACCTTGGTGTTGCCTAGTCTTATATTATTTTTAGGAAATTTCGATAAATTATGTTACGTTTTGTTAAAATTTAGAGTGAATCCATTGACTCCTGCTAAGGTTTTATAGACACAAATGGAAGTAGAATTTTTAGTATTTTAAATATTGTACTGAGATAGGTTTATATTCGATTTTAAAGTCATGAGAGAGTCAAGCTTTTCAATTATTCTACTTACATCATTGTCAACGCCACCTTCGTCTTTGAATGCACTATCGTCATGTTTTTTCACTTTAATTTTAATATCTTCATTTGAATCTGAGTTTGCAGATGCCTTTTCATCTTTTGGAACTAGCTTTAAGCGAACAACTAAATTATCATCATTATCTTCACTTTTTCCCGTCCGTTTCACATCTTTTGCTATTGTTGTTGTGGCTTTCATTTTGTTTGTGGTTTTTATTTTGTTATTTTTTAATTTCTTATTAGAAGTTCTTAAAGGTTTAGTTGCTGCTTTTTTAATTGTTGCAGATAATTTAGGTTTCAAAGACTCTTCTTTATTATGAACTGTTAATGAAATTGGCCTCAATGTTGATAACATCTTTGTCGATGACAAGAGATTTGTGTTTTTTGTTAATTTCGATACAGTTGAACCCTGTACATACAAAGATATACATGAAATAAAATCTATGTGATCCGAAATGCAATGCTTGGTGGTCAAAACACTATTTAACAATACATTACATATTAAATTTATTATAAAATACGTACTGTAACTTCTTCCAGCTCGTTCCTGTTGTAATCATTGTATTCTTCTTTCTCAGAATCGTCTACACCATCTTGTTTCTCATTATCATTGTCCAAATCTTTGAGAGTATTAGTAACAGTTGTCATTTCACCTGAAATCAAATTAGGCTAAACATGTTTAACTGAGCGAGCTTTGGTTTTAGTCAATATAGACAGTAGCAACGTAAGCCTCGTTACACCTTTCTTAGTTCGACTATCAAATTCTATTATCTTTAAAACTATTTTACAAATATGTCACGAATACTGTAGACCTGATCAAATAATTATGATCTCATAATCATTGGTATATCATCGGTATTACTATAATCTTAATGTATACCTCTGTATACTGTATACATACTGTATCATAGGTCTCTGCGATCTATGCTCAATGATTTGATATGTGAAAAGTAACAAATGTTGCGACCACATTAATATAAAAGAAGTAGGCCTAATGGATGGCCCTGATCATGTGGATTGAAAACCTGATACAACACAAAGTGAAAAAATATATGTATATTATAGATTTTTTTTTATGTATGGAAGTAGCAGACGAGCATGCAGTCCACCTGATGGTAAGTGGCTACTGCCGCTCATGGACATCTCTAATCAACC
>DWIJ01000507.1:0-11143 GCA_018248315.1 Chioides albofasciatus
ATAAAAAAAAAATAGGGGTTTCGTAAAAAACAATAGGGCACACATACACGGCGAAGGAACGTGTGTGATGTACAATACACACTCGTAGAGAGCCATGAATTAACAAAAAAAACTCGGAAAAAAGCGACGGCATAAGAGTCATGCCTTTTGCTTTCTCGATATAGTAATCGGTAAGCCAAGGTGTGCCACCAAAATATTAAAAAAAAAACAGAGTATGTGTCTCATGTCTCATGCACGCACATAAGAAGTTATACTTTGTTTTTTTCTCTCGGTGTGCGCGCGCATCGTAAAAATACACTCATCTTTTTCCCAATCGCGCCAAAAGAAGTGTAACTTCAAAAATATTTTTCTTGATTTAACTCTTATTCAGTAGGTATACAAATGTACCTTACCGCCCTTACCTCATACCTTACCGTTTAATCTAATAAGTGCAATAAATACCTGCAAGTGAAGTAGCAAGATAACCCTTATCAGTGTAATTTTAAGGACGTCATTCCCTTATCAGTGTCATAAGTGTAGTACGTTAAGTGCGAACATTTTGCAAGCAATTTGCAAATACCTAAGTACTTAATATATTACATGTTTCCACCCACAATTTTGCCCCCTTAAGGGATGAAGACCCAAAAATCCTGAGTTAGAACTTTTTTGAATTTTGAAAGGACTAATACTGCTAATCCTTGTGGAAACCTTTTTATGGATTGACTTCGTTGTCACCAACGTCATACTTCTTAGGGTTCCGTAAGACCGTGACCCAAAGAAAAAAACCCGGGTTCAAACTTCAAATCTCGGTCCCATTATTTCTTTTTTTATTATTTTTTTTCTAGAACGCCAAGAATACTTATTATGTTAGGGGACTCTACAAATACTGCGTGTTATTTTCCAATTATAGTAACATTCATTTACCATAAATCGGTAGATACTACTGCGTATCAAAATTGTTTTTCGGACTTTAAACGATAAAATAGTAGTAAATTCCCTTTAATAACAATGCCAGTAGATATCTTATAATACGATTATTGGCGTATGGTGAAAAACCTGATAATACTTTATTTTATTGAACTGATATTGTTTTTATACGACATGCCTATTCTCTTAATCCTTGACATACCTATGTTATGTTCAACGTGACAAAGGCGTGATACTTAAATAGGCATCCTAATATCATCCTGAATGGTTCTCATAAAAAACGGCAATGCAATCAGCAATGTATCTTGATCACAGCGATCATATTAAATTTTTATTAGGTAAGGGATTGGAGGAATGATATGAAACTCGATTCTTAGTTTAAAATTAACTTATTATTATTAGTCGTTATTGAATAATGTATCAGATATTCTTAATGTAGCGTGTTTCATACCGGTACGAATATATAGACAAAAGGTGCATATTATGCACTTCTCAAAAGTTCTGTCTCAATCTTTCCTATGAGTCTCGTTTAGAATTAAATAGTATCTGTAGTTTTAGGCAGGTGGAGAATCGTAACATATTGACCTCGAGTACTGAGTAGTGAATAACAATGGTACGTAATTTAACATTATTCATGAAGTTACACACCATGTTATCTGATTAGAAACGCGTTCCGTTAGGAGTAGTGTTCTGTGGAAACGCGCCTGGATTCATTTCAATTGTGGCCCTACATAAGTACATAGGGTAAACAGTACAGTTATTGGCCACTTAAGCGACCGCAGATTTTGAATCCGTTTAAAATATATGTAAAACGGTTAGGTTAGAAATATAAACGACTTTGAATAGCACTATATTAACGTATCTTTATATTGATATAGTTTACATGAGCTTTAATCACTTATTTCTTAAATGAGATGAACTCAAAAACGTAATTGTCAAATTTATAGTAATTGGCCACCTTAGTACAGTTATTGGCCATGAGAAAGTACAGTTGTTGGCCATATCAATAGATCAAAAATAAAACAAACTTGAACGAAAAATCTGTTCTCTAGTGAGACTTCCATAACCAAAACATGTATTCATACGATCTTCATCTGCAGAACGTTCAGAATTATAATTTAAATAATCACATTTACTTAGTAACAAAAGTAGCTCACATAAAATTCCAAGTACATAGTCACCTGGCATGCTCCAGATGCTAAATTGGAAAGCAGTGACGGTGAATTTTTTTATGACGTGAACTTTAATCATTTATTTTATGAATGAGATGGACTCAAAAACGTAAATGTCAAAAACATAGTAATTGGCCACCTTGGTACAGTTATTGGCCATGTTAAAGTACAGTTAAACAAACTTGAACAAAAAATCTATTCTCTAGTGTGAGTCCTATAATCAAAACATGTATTCATACGATCCTAATATAAATAAGTAATACGACGCTAATATAGTACCATTCAAAGTCATTTGTATTTTTAACTTGATCGTTTTATATATGTTTTAAACGGATTCAAAATTTGCAGTCGCTTAAGTGGCCAATAACTATACTGTTTACCCTAGATGTTACAATTTTCCACTTTTTCGGTAATTTTGACAAGTCAGAAACATTATCATGGCTAGTGGCGCCCCTCTCACACGCACAGAAAAGTTTGTCAGACTATAATAACATTATTTTTTAGCTAGGTAAACATAATTTTGACACATCAAGACTCAAGTTATGATGTGGAAACACTGGTTTCAAGTCAACACTTTCAAGTTTTATTAATCAATTCAACACTAACTTTTATCAGTCTCAGGAATTTAACTTTTGTGGTAATCTTTTCGGTTTAGACGAAATATATGCAAGAAATATATAATGAGTCATGTAGAGGATAGGCTTCCAGATAAAAACGATACAAACGGTGTCGCGAATCAAGACTCGACTAGAAAAACTTGGGTGAAGTTTGATGATGAGTCTCCTCAACCAAATGTGCCATTGCCAGAGGAAAATGTTGCATCGCCTGCCGCTGCTGTGGCGAGTACCTCGATCCCCGAACATAGATTACCGGCCGTACTGAAAACAGAATCCGTCCATGTCAATGTAGATCGAGGAGAAAAAAATTTTGAACCTGCGTCCCAAGGGGCTCTGATGAAAAATGTGGAATTTGTTAACGTACGAACGGGGTTTTGTAAGTACATGTGGTTTCATTTGTATGTGACGCATGCATTGTATTTCTTTGCAGTCAATTTTATCATGAATGAAATTTTATCATGGTTGAAACCATCCATCTTATTACGCATTTTTAATTTCACGTGACCTAAAATGATCATAAAAGTTTTTTATATTCCCAAACAAGCAAAGTAAAGTAATGTATGGTGTGATAATAAAATAAGGCATTAAGTGTGTAAACATATTTTACAGCAAATGGTGACATAATTGTCACACTTTTGCCTGTGAATACAAAATGGCCTTGGATTACTGCTGCACAATTCCGCCCAGAACTTGTACCTGAAGAACTCATGGCTCAAGGACTAACCGTAAGTTGTAGATGTAATAACATTATTTCTATGACACAGGGCCATTGTGCCCAGGCAACTCGTTTTTAAGTTTTGTGGTCATCATTTTAATTCCTAGATTTCCTATATTTAATCGTAATGATCGTGTGACCATGTCACATGATCACTGAGTCATGGAAATAAAAACCTCAGTGACTTTTACATGTTTTGTTTGATGCAATATTATTCATTTATTATACAATGTACAATAAATATGTAATAAAATATTCAAGAACTTAACTGAATATTGATTAATGTTTATTCCAGTTGACTGTTGAAGAATATGTTCATGCAATGGAACTTCTAGTGAATGATGCTCGTTTCACACTCTACAATATCTGCTACAAGAGAGTTTTGGTCTGCTGGATAACTGTCGCTTTTCTGGTTCTGCTCACTCTCCTGTTTTCTGGATTAACAGGACTTACTTTATTTGCACTTGGAGTATTATGGCTTGTATTAAATGCAATGGCAATATTTCTGTGTATGTGGATAAAGTTAAAACTTTCCAAAGGATTAGAGCAATGTCTTGGAAGTGTTAACAAATTGTTGAATAAACACAAGTTGCTGCTAGCCTTAGATGATAGAGGCAAAATTTCATGTCACAAAGTGAATTTATGCTTTTTATACTTTGACGCTGGACCATGCATAGCTCACTTGCAACAATTTATTGAGAGTGAAGAAGGGAAATCAATAATGCAAGGCTGGGAGCAGCGGTTAGATGTCTCTGCAAATGACATTGTCATCCGTGGGAGCCAGTCCACAAGACTATCAAGGAAACAGGTATCTACTTTTGTATTTTCAAATCAACTTATTTATGTGCAGATGAGTAATGATAAAAATATTATTCTCACATAAGCAACAAATACAAAATTGTTTTTTATTTCAACATAGTATAGGTTTATGATTTTAATTTTTTTTTACATTACAAATAGGATTAGTGCATTGATTTTGTTATTAAACAAGTAGATGGTGCATAAGATTTGATTAGTCATAAAAGTTTGCTTTGCCTTCTTGTTACAATGAATGTACTGGAAAATTTTGGTCTATGACATATAACACTATGACCATGTACCATTTTAAATTTTTGTTCCCAGTAAGATCAATGCAGGATTTTCAGAATCAATACCAGATT
This sequence comes from Chioides albofasciatus, assembly GCA_018248315.1. Classification (NCBI taxonomy): domain Eukaryota; kingdom Metazoa; phylum Arthropoda; class Insecta; order Lepidoptera; family Hesperiidae; genus Chioides; species Chioides albofasciatus. Next base: position 4,571 of record DWIJ01000507.1, read on the forward strand.
TCTAACCTCATATGTTTTGTGTGCTTACAAATGTCTATTTGTCTAAGGAATACCTTGAAAACTTAAGATCTTTTTAGACTGGCTACTTGCATGTCCTTTTATACATCATAGATTATAAAATAAATAGAAAATAAAATAAGCTACAAACAGACGAACTAGTAATTTTTATGAACATATAACGTATAAAAATTTTAACAATCAAAGAAGATATATTATTAGTCGTTATTCCTTTTATGGTACTGGTTTAATATATTCGTATTGTGAAATTATATAGAGCAACAATTTTTCATATCATAAATTTAAAATATGCTTTATACGAGGTTTTTTAAATTAAATTATGTATAGTAAGTACAGAAGTATAGTATATAGGATTGAATTAATAAAAGTAGGATGAAAATATCAATAGATTATTTTCAATTATTCGTAGTTATAAAATGTTTTTAACAATTACTTATATTCTTTATTTTTCATTTTGTGCTATAAAATCTAATTCGAGTAGAGATTACACCTCTTTTTCGTATAGAAATAATTAGAAATATGCTAAAATAACCAGATTATTTAAAGTAATAACATTTTAGTTACCATATTAATTTTGCAAAACAAGTTTTATCAATATTTTATATTATGAATATGGTGAGCTGTCGGCGGCTAGCTTAATTAAGTAGCCGGCGCCGGCGCGTAACCTAGTAGAATATGTAAAGGTAGATAATAAAGATCCGTGTTCTTGATCGTGTTGAAAAGTAATAACAATGTTAATTTCCTTAACATATGTGAATTCGAAGAAAATTCCAGGTGCGTAAGGCGATGTCTTTTTTTAACATTTCTTTGCGCCTGCGCCGTCCAAGTGTCGTCTTCATACCAATCTCAGTACCACTCCTTATTGGTCGCGACGCTCCTGTCAGACTAGTTTAGAAGATATAATTCGCTCAAATTCTGAATATAAATAAGCAATTTGGGTGATATGATTCTTTGTGTCTTCCACGTCAAATTTGTGTAATGTGGCCATGCTAAGATGAGTGAATAAGAATTTGACCTTTGCGTGTTGGATCAATTTATCATTATTAGGATATGGACATAATGTACTACATGTGAAGCAAAACATAGGTAACGTCCAATGTTTTTTTTTACTTTTTATGTTAAGCTCTTACAGTAGTACAAATGTTTAAAGTTCTCATTTTGTAGAGGTTAGGTTTATTAATTGTTGCATAAGTATAATTAAAATAAATGTGCATGTAGACCCCTACCTAATAATAAGGTCATCCATATTTCTGCATACCTAAGTATATAATGTTCAAGCATTTTACGACCGATCAGTTATATTTTATGCAAATTGATTCTTTGAAGTAGGTAGCTCCTCTTGCGGTCTAATCAAATTATGAGAATTACGACTCTGATGTGAGCCAGACGCCTTTGAGTTAGTTCTGTATACATTGTAAAGATTTAACTTTTTGTTACAATTAAAGAAAGTGCAAAAGTGAGTGATCAACACCGTAGCACATTAGCGCCACGGAATTATCATTATAATGATATGAGCTATGCAAATTCTTCTGCCTGACCTCGTCACACCTGATTTTAGGATTCTGATCCACTTTTGGTATGTCTCGAACAAAATTTATTATACATTTAAATGTTAATTAAGGCAATGAGGAATAAGATATTTTTTGACGAATATTGGCTGTTATCTAACTAAAATACTGCTTACTTATGACACATTATCTGATCTAGTTTCAGATCTAAAACATAATCTGTGGAGTAAACAACCTGTAGTGGTTGAGGCGTGTGAAAATTATTATTAGCAATAGTATTTAAATAATAATAGCTGTCACTATTAATACAGTTAATAGTAAAGAAATTAGAGAAAGAACATGAAGCAATTTGGAAATTTTGTAAGTAATCCTTTTATAAACCTTTATGACAAGTGTGCTTTTTATGCTTTATAAGTTTGAGTGTCGAGTGCTTTTTTGCTTGTTATGTAATTTACACATTTAGTGGTGCAAGTGTTAATAATTCAACTTAGTAAAATTGAAATATATTTTTTAAATTGTAATGCACTAATGATTAGATGTTTTTAAGATGCTTCGTTGATTGTAGTATGCGGATACAATTAATTTACGTGTAGAATATTGTCATTGTACAATAGCAGCTGACTATACTGTCTTAGAAAGGTTACAATTATATTATTAACAGCTTAGTTAGTGTGTCGCTAATCGTAGGTTTTCGTCAAAAGTGTAGTAAGGTGTTACAACTCTACATTATTGATAATTGAATTTTAAGGATCGGCCCATGTCAAATCAAAGGTTATTCAGTACTTGTATATGGAAACCTTTGGTAATGCTGAATAATTATTCTCATTTTGAGTCATGGTTCATAATGAACATTAACACTTAAATTAAACAATAGTTTATCCAAGTGTCTTAAACTATGTTTACTGCTATTTATAGACTCTTTTATGGTCGTGTTGTTGTTTTATTGTGGAAATAGATCTTCCTCAAATTACTATAGGTAGTGTTGCATTTTTTTACATGAACTTTCTTTTATATTGGGATACACTTTAAAGAACGGGAAAGCAGGAGGTTTGACGTTTGTAGAACCCCTTGCGGTTCGACACCGTCAGCAACAAGTACCGTATTCTGCCTAAGAACAGTAGTGTTTATTGCCTTTGGTAGGAATCTAATCTTATGGGGGGTTGATTACTGATGGCCATGCGTGACAGTAGCCACCTCAGCTGGATTGCATGCTCGTTTGCTTCTTCAATATTATAAAATATAACAAGGATAATACATGTTGCGCCTTTCAATAGAATAACGCCATTAATCAAGATCTTGTGTTCATTTATACTCGTTATTGAACCATTTCTGCCTGTTAGAAATTGCCTGGTAGATTAATTATAGCCAACGAAAATTGTTGGGATTCCCTTATCCGGGTTCGATTACCCTCATTTGGACTTTTTTCTATCACAGACAAAATATTTGACCTTGTTCTGGGTATATCTTATATTGAATATTAATTAGCATATTAGTGTTTTCCAGTTATGTTGCTATATAAGTATATAATGACATAATTTTACACGGCTAAATATAATCTAAATACCTATTAAAATGAGAAAAGTAGGTCCCAAATGCAAAAAAAAATTGATCGGTTGTAATAATCTGTTAATATCCTACTTCCTTTTCCCTTATTTGAGAATATTGTACTTACAATTTGAAAAGAGAAGATTCTTTAGCAATCGAAATAATCTAATAATATTAAAATGATCATTCCAGATTCTTCTAATCTCCCTATGGGCTCTCGTTTGGTGTTCTCCATACGACGACGGAAAATACAAACGTAGAAATGACTTCGACGATGGGAAATACTATAGACCTTTAGACGAAGGGAAATATGTACCAGGGGATGAGGGAAAATACACATATATCTACACACAAGGAGTATGGCCGTTCGATGGCACATACAGACATCTAGAACTTGGGGATTCTGATGATTATATAGGATTTAAGATATACGCACCGAGGTTCCCATACATACATAACGTGATTAAGGCGTTAATTAACAAATACGTCTCACCAGACAGTTTAATCTACGAAGAAACGGAAAGTAGTGACAATTACTTTAACAAAATTTTTGCGGATAATGAAGTTGCCCTCAAGTGCAACATTTTATCACCAGAGGGAGAAATAAAGAATGAAACGGAAGTCATCACAACGTACGTATCCAATATTTATTTACAATACCATAATCTTTTGCTTGTGGGTATGTTTATGTTTATACGGTTATGTAGTACTAACAGAAATCGCAGCTTCGCCCGTTGGGTTTCATTATCGAAATTTTCTCGCGATACCATTTTTTTTCTCGTATTAAATATAGCTTATGTTCTTCAGGGATAATGTAGGATTATAATGGTGGCATTTATCAAATCGGTCCAGTAGTTTCGGAGCCTGTTCAATTCAAAAAAAGAAAAAAATCAAATCTTTCTTCACGGTTCGTAAATCTAATTTATGCACGGACATCGGACCGCCAAGGGTAGCCGGATCGCATCAAGGCTCTACCGACGTTACATGTCACTTTGGCGGTCTTAAGATGCGAAGCTATTCTGTCAATCAAGAATTAAGAAAGATTTTGCATTTCTCTTTTGTGAGAGCCGGCTCCCAGCGGATCAGATGCACTGCTACGAACTCGTCCGCGTCACCACGGACCATTCTTTTCCCGGTGCATCAGCAGCAGGTCTTGTCTGCTCTAGTTCGAATAGTCTTATAAGGTAGACTCCACTCAAACTGAGCCTGAATGCGTATTGAATTTGTAATTACTTCCTACTCCTGTCGATGGGCTCTACTGACCGATTAACATGAGGTGGGCATGTCCACTAACCGTTTCTTCACATACAAGACACTATTATTTGTATGTAGCCAATACAGTATAGTATCGACATGACAGAAAGCTTTCTTACCAATTCAATATCAGTAATTGTTCAAATATAACTCATAGCAGTTAGGTAGAAAATAACAGATATTTGTAATTAAAAAACACCAGAAAATGGGCCCGAAATATTGTACGTACAGGTTTTGTGTTCTCGTGTTGAAAACGAATAGTATTTTGTATTGACCGACTAGGTATTTAAACAGTTTCCAAAGGTTGTATTCATTGACCTGCCGACAAATTTGTCGGTTAATGGTTGTATGACCAAATATGAATAAAATTTACATACTGTTTAAATCCTACTGAGGGTCCTAAGACCAGACACAGGTCCAGTGTACATTTACGCGATACACGTGACATTGGCTTTATTACGATATTTTCTTTGATATTTATAATTATTAATTAGTAGTAGTTATATGCATTTATTAATTTTCGAACCTTTATTAACTTTGAACCTTATTGAAAACTTTCTAACGGTTTAACGAACACGGGTAAATTATTACCTATTTTTGAGACTGGTTAAATTATTCACACAGTCTGAAGAAAATAATTTCTCAAAATTAATAAAACATTATTTTAACAATGGCTTTTAATCCTAAATACATAAATAACTAGAAAATTTTCTCCAAAATGAGAAAACGAAAATAAGAAATAAGTATGACAGTAACTTTAAATTACACGTTATGTTACAGTATTTTTTCAGTAGATTTTCTTTTTCCTTTGATCTCCCCATGAATAATACATATAAGTATATTGTATCTAAACATTTTATGATAAAACAAACCCAATTACCTCATTAAATTAATTCTGATTGACAATATTGGCATCTGGTACAAAGGTTAGGGGACTTACAATTTCTTTAATTTCCTTTTGAATTGTATCCTCTATTGTAACCACCACTTGTTCTGGAACAAACTCTTGCGTGTCTTGAAAACCTTCAAAATTCTTATCTTCTATAGCGACTGCTTCTTTGAAAACATCAGATTTGATCTTGTCAACATTCAGAGATTGTTCTTCTGTCGAATTCGTCGACGAAATTTCAGTTATACTCGGTTTTGAGATAGCTTTTGGTACATCTGTTATAGGCACTGGTATTTTCGATTCCTCCAATTTCGGTACTTTAGGATTTGATTCGATGGACTTAAGTGATTGTGTTCTACTAGGTACGATGACAAAATCTGTTATTTTAGGCGATGGAGGTACAGAACTGTCGAATGGTACGGAAAGGCTGTTTTGGATCGCTTCAACTTCCTTACGTCTGGTTTGTTTTCTCTCCAATTGTTTTTGCAACTCTTCTATTCTTTCTTCCTTTAACTTCAATAAGTTGTCTAAATGTTCAACCTAAAGAAACAATTTAATAATTTTATACATCATACAGATACATTTTAGAAATTTTCACAAAATAATACATTAAACGTGTTTTCTGTATTTATCGGTAATCCCCACAAATAGAAACTAAATTAAAACGCCTTATACTCATCAAAGTAGCAGACAGAAGTAATTTTAACACTATCATTATAAGCATAGCGGTGTTGACTCCGCCGGTAAAACCTGCAGTTCCACAGGTCCATATTTAAGTTAGCGCTATCAACTGCAAGACATAGGCCTCTACTAAGTAAAGTATCTATTGTTCCGGACCGAAGATGAGTGCTATTAGCGTACCCGTGGTCCCGACAAAGGGCGTTCAGATGAACACCGTGGGGTTTTAGCCGGTAGGAGTCCGGCATAATTTTCCTCTCCGCTGCCCCCACAGCTTTGTGCTTACCATCACAGCACTTAAACGTTGTCCCTGTTACATCATGTGGATATTAAACTTACTTTTTGCTTAAGCAGATCAGCGGCATCCTTGGCATCCTTTAGTTCCTCTTTCATGATCAAATATGACTCGTGTCTAATAACCTTCTGCTGCACTGTCTCCAATACCCCATTGACTCTTACTTTCATGGGTATAACGAGCACATTTTCTGGAATATGAAAACGAAATTTCTTAGACAATAATAATGTATAGATTTATTGCTTGTAATAGTAGATTTCGAGCTACTGTGTTCTGGTTTGTAATGATGTATGTACGGCTAATGTATGTCTGACTTACCCAGTGTCCCCAAATAGGGGTGAGATCACCAAAAAACAGCACAGACATTGCTACTCTAAGTGCCACCT
>DWIJ01000508.1:0-11142 GCA_018248315.1 Chioides albofasciatus
AGATAAGGCTCGAGATTTTACAATAATAAAATTAAATTATACTAAAGTATACATAAGTACCTTAATATCATATCATTTCAATCACATAACCTTTTATATCACATGACAGTTTTACCCACTGATGACGTTTCTATGTTTTGCTCTATCATTTCTAGCGGCACTAATACGCTATACCAGATATCGATTTACGTTTACATAATACACGAAGCCACTGGGTCAACAGGCAAAGTAGACTGCCTAAGTATTACAATCAATACTACTGTATGACGTTCTAAGGGTCGAGGTCTCACGGGTTTACTGCTAGTAGTGAACCGATGACTTACGTCATTGTAGTAATCTATACTAATATTATAAAGATTGCTTTTTCTTTGTTTGAATTGAATAGGCTCAGAAACTACTGGACAGTTTTAAAAAAATTCTTTTCCCATTAGAATCCTACGTAATATATGCTAAACATAGGCCATATTTAACACGAGATAAAAATAGGTACCCGCGTGAAAATTTCGTGATAAGAGTAAATTCTCTCATTGCGTTTATAACCTATTTTTTTTATTTCAATCTAGTTTTGAGTACCGGTTCTTTCGGTTATGAGCGGTTTTTATCACTGTGTAAATAAATTGAAAGGCTGAAAGACTACAGACGTATAATTTCATTCACACAAAATTTCACACACAATTTTGTGTATTTTTACAGGTTTTAATGTGGAAGGTAAGTGCAGTAGCAACGACAAAAATTGCTGGGTCAAAGTCATCTCATGTCTTAACGTGTAATTTAACATTTATTGTATGTAATGAGGTTTCTTTGGCCATTTTTTGCGATTGCAAAAACCCACCACGGAACAGCGTTAATTACAGGTAGGTAGGTACAACTTAAATCGCTATTGTGCACAACCGGTCTGTACTCCCAAAACTTTTGCGCAATACATCATAAAAAGCATTCCACGTTGAAGAATTTAATACGTTCATACGTTTTCATGTTGAAGAATGCACGGTAAAGTTTGCACCAAATTCGGTCAACTATGAGGAAAGTCACGTGCCTAGGTCATAAACACTGGGTCATAAACAGGGTTACAATAACAATACATATTTAAATTTTCTTTTGGGGTTGCGGACGGTAAGAGTGGGAGCTCGAACCGCCCGGTCAGCGACCCCGAGAAGAATGGCGGTATGTGTGATCGTATACCGTCGTACATTCCAGATGAAGCGGCAAGCTAAATGCTCATCTCAGTGGAGCCCGATGGGGCAACGCGCTTAGAGGACCCCGGTTGCGTTCATTTGGAGATCCCGGAGTCCTCTATTCAGTGCCGAGGACTATTACCGGGGTAAAAGTACCACATATTCCGAAGTCGCTCCCACGACGTCGGGTACCTTTTGCAGGTTTTCACCTCGTAAACCAAAAAAAACTGTATTAGCGACTCACCCGACTTCTTCCCGTCGATGTCGTTGCAGAAGAGCTGCAGGCAGTTCTTGATGGCGTTGGAGGCGCCGGCGGAGAGGCACACGTTGTTCCAGTCGGAGGGGTGGCCGTCGCGCCGCTCGATGTACTCCGCCACGTGCCGCCGGATCATCTCGATGCCGTGCGACGCCGAGTACGCGCCCACTGACTTGCCGCTGAGAAACACACCACACAATCAGACCAATAGACCAAGACGTTTATGGAGAAAATCAGACCATTACTACCAATTGGCATACAAAACGAGGTAGGGATATAGTGGTCTCCAAATGTGGCTGAACTCTTCGTTTGACTGCTGAAGCACCACACCTTTTATGTAACAAAAGCAGTTTTAAGCGTTGCTGTATTCTGCTCTGACGAAGTTTCACATAAAGAGGTCCAATTGAATTCTCAGAAGCAGCAATATTGAAAAACGTAAGTAAGAACTTTTAACTAAGTCTTCTACTTGGGAACCGTTTTATACATAAAAGGAAAACTAAGTAACACGTATACATTCCACTTAATACCTAAGGGAAAATACCAGACAAATCAAATATGTTTGATTTTAAAAGAGACCTTATAAAATATAAAATAACACTATTTTGTTTAGACAAAAAAAAAGCATTAAATAACCGCTGTTTTCCCAAGCGCGTCCCAATGATTTTCACCATTCCAAGCATGATTGGAGCGTTCAAGCTCAGGTAAAAAATATACGTACTCTCTGTAATCAATAGATGTTCCGATTCCGTTACAAAATTAGTTACATTTTCTTAATTCAGATTGTCTAGTCTAGATGTCGCTCCTACTTCAAAGTCGCCACCTGTCGCCTCACCTGGGAACTAATTTTACAAAACGTATACCGCCCCAAACTGATTCGCCGTTTTAATGTTGACGAAGCAAAGAAACATGGATGATAAAAGCGTTTCGATAAGAATGATAATATGAGCGTATGTTATGGGATAATCAATTAATCATTTATCGAATCGGAAGAAAATGAAATGCAAATGTTGACATGTTACAAATAAAATCTGCCTGACACAATTCTCGCCGAATTTCAAGGAAAATACCCAAAGCATGAGAACCCAAAAACCGAAAAGCCAATGTAAATGACACCGTTTTATTTGTCCAATAAACGACAAAAAGTAAGATGCACTTAAGCAGAGGTTCCCGAAAATACAAATCTTTCATAGAATAACAAAGAATCCAAAGAAAAGTGCTTAGAAACCAACACTATCAAGCCTCGAACATGCAAATATTTGTATTGCAATCGTTATATTATCTTGTTGTCTCAATACTAAATCTAAATGCAAACTTACCTTTATGTTTGATTGTGGTAAAGATTTACAATTCTCTATAACACATCTATTCCAAGTCATCAGACGGTGTCACCTCGCCTCATCCAATTGTGTTCATCCCAAAACATATAAGCTATCTACTTACTGTTCTATTACTCTGAGGAAACTATGTTGAATAACAAATAACAATATACATAATAGATAATAATAAAGAGACTACGTAAAATCTACTAAAGAAACAAAAGAGCTTTTCAATGCTTGCAGCCCGCTCCGAGTACACAAAATATTATTTGTGTACCCTTTGTCTCCTACTCCGGAGATAAAGACAAAAGACAATTCCAATGGTAAAATCCATCAGCTTCTAGATCCACTATTAGTTTAAACTATGCTTTGCCAGTTAGTCACAATTTATTTAATACATACATATGTATAAGTGTCTATCTAAGTTTAATTCGTGGAGGTAAATGGTATATTAATAGGTACTAGGATGTTAATGTACAGTGGTTGGCCTAATGGTGAGGAACAGTATTCGCTACGATACAAAATTTACCCGCATGCGTTCAGTATATCTCTGGCTCTCTGTTTCACGTCCTCTGGGTATCCGCCCTTCTCTATCAGCTCTGGTAAGGTCACACATGCTATCACCTGAAACAATTTGAGACAATGTTAAGTTTTTCTGTGGAGTTATTCACACAACTCTACAAACTCTAACTCAAGAAGCATTTGTTTCAATGAGAATATATTGTTCTTCTCACGGTGAAAACCTATTGAGTGTTACACAGCAAATTGGCGGTTAATTGACTTTGAATAACATTTGGAAGTGAATTTAAATGAGAATATGAATTTGAATAAATATTGTTTGAAAACCGTTGAAAATGTTTGCAACATACATAATATAAGTTAGGCTGTATTTAATATGAGAAAAAAATAGGGATCCGCGTGAAAATTTGGATAATGCCACCCATAAGGCGAAGCCGCACGTTCTGCTTGTATAATATATTATTCTTAAAAGCTCGATTAGGCAATAAACGATTTCCAAGTATGCAAACACTTGATCGATTTCCCGAAAAACATTATATTTAGGTATCATATAATACTTCAGGATAAACAGCATTTGGCTTCGTAGTATTGACTATCAAGTAACGTCAAGTCGCTAACCACTACAATGCCAAGGTTACATCCTTTACGTAACCAGTTACAGGCCTAGCGAGACTGACGTTATATACAGGATCATATACAGAGGATTATATACAGGATCTGCCTATGTTTGCTTACCATTGGATATAACTAATGAAATAAGTAAATTATGTGTTCTAGATTGAAATGAGTTACTGAGTTGCTTTTGCTACAGCTCTGCTAATTCATTTCATTATGCTTATTTGCTTCGGGCAAATATGAATTCTAACAAACGCTATTTACCTTCAAAATGTATATGTTGATCTTAGGATCCAATAAATTTTTGACGGAACTTCCATAAATACACGCGGTTATTACTAATACAGTAAATCTGACATCCTAATCTAAAAGCGGATCGATATTTGGCTAATATAACATTTCCATGATCAACTTTTCCCCGATCCATCAATCACGACGCTGATAACAGTCGCTGTCCGCGGCAGTTCGATCAATAAACGTCCCCTCAAACATTCAGCCTCTCCCACCACTTGCAAGGATCTTAAAATATTTCGACACGGCTCTTAACATATTTAACTTGAACAAGTTAATAGTCTTTAGTTAAGTGGAAAGAAAACATGTTAGACCGAGATCACCTAACCGGTGGACGGATATTGTCAGTGAAGTCATGCAAGATTGCATCTGATATGATCTGATAGATTATGCTCTATTAATGAAAAAGTACTAACATATGCAACGCTATAAATAAACCACTTTATGTATTTGCAAATGCAAACAAGTAAATGCCTATACTAAAATCCGTTGTCTAATAAATAACAAACCTGTCTGATGAAGGTGATAGGCGTCTGTCCCATGGCGTGCGCATCCCCTATGTTTGCCCTGATCACTTTCTTGAATGGTTTTTTGGCTCCCTGTAACAAAATTAATAACATATTTAGGTCATTTTTATCTTGAAATTCTAAAAAAAATATTTTTTTTTTATTATGAGGAACTTAAGAATTGTATGATGCCATAAGAGGCGGTGGATCATGTTATAATAGTACATCACTATATTTACATCAAAATATTTGTTATCTGCCGGTGTAATCAAGATAGGCAGTTTAAGACCGCAAATACATAAGTACTACGCTTATATTATTATGATATTACTCACACATACTCATACAAACTGGAAACAAGACAAGAGAGACCACCATGATACTTAAAATGGCCCACCATGACGATTGTGAAAATTAACTCAATCGGCACGTCTGGAACGAACGTCTGGCTAGATTATCATGCAAATACAGTAAATAAAATGACTCAAGCAAATATAGAAAAGACCTGTCTAAAAAATTAGAATCCTTTTCCGTTCACGAAGCACTCAAGCTGTGTAACCCAGTTTATCGAGTGCAAGCCAATTAGGGTCGATCACCACACTAGTGCCCCCTGTCAGAATGGTCCCACTTCGGACTGAAGCGGAACACTATTATGATAACCTATGTTGTAAAGTGTTAACATTTCAAAATACCTAATTATGTAGAAATTTCTAAGCTTACTATTATTTCTCAGCTATGCTAATGGATAATACATGGATTACTCATAGAATCAACTAAACCGATAAATCACCGCCACGCAAAGATTGAACTTTAAAAGCACCAAGACGGGTTACTTTTGATCTGAAAAAGATCTGGTCTTCCTGTCTAGATATTTAACAACTGTACAGCGACCGACAGGCCTGGAAGAAGATTATTGCGGTTACTGCAGTAATGATCGGCCCTCGAACAACGATCACCACTTATCCCATTAGTAGCGGTAACCACTGAGAGATAGCTCCGTTAGATAACTGCTACAATTGTGCAAACTCTGTTGATAATACAATAAAGGGAACCGAAGATAATATGTCTGTTACAGTACGACTGCTTTATCACAACTAAAAACATTTTACAATCATCAAACTGATTACGAAAGCACTTGTACAGAGAAACATAGACTTAGACAAATTGTAAAGAAAAATGTTTATTTTTTAAATAAAGGAGTGTTTTAATTATACATGAAACATTTTGCGATATTGGTATTTATTTTGTTTTTCTTTTTGAAAACTAATCTTGCAATCTGACAATCGTAAGTACGTGCCTACAGTGCCTACAGCAAAATAATCATACTGCACTGATTTGTGTCAACTTAGAACAGGGAACTAAGAAATTACGTGCAGATGATTGTCAAGAGCAAAGTTATTCTGCTAATCTATTATAGTCTTTAAACTATAAATAAACTCCCTAGGGAGTCAGTCATCCGGTAGTTACTCCTTGGCGAAACACATGAGAAATAAAAATTGCGTAGTCTACAATTTTTTTTTTTTTGTAACATCAGACTTATCTATAAACTAGCCCCGTCGTATTGGAATATTTGTTACTTGTTTGTTACATTGAACTCTAAAATAATCAAGAAACGTTCACCTAGATCTCGATTAAGACTTCCATTCCGATTACGTAAATGTCTTTTGGCACGCAAGGACAACAAATTACTCTCCTTGCCGTCTGAAATATTATGAATCCTTTACTTGTCGCACTCGTGACGAACCATAATTAAAAAGGAACACGTTTACTTCTTATTCAGTTCCATTCTCTATGTCATCAAGTGTTTGATTATTTTGTTTGTCACGCATACATGAATAAAAAGTACAATTTCGACGTTGATGTCAACCGGACCAACTCTGTCACCATATTTAACACTCTAAATGCCCTTCAGCCCGTTAATTATGTCGTTGACGGTTAACGTAACATTGGCATTCAGCAATACGCGAAACATGCGAGGTGTGTGTAATAATAACGGTTCATATTCCCTGGAGCTATTTCAATAATTACGAATTGCGTAACAAAATGAGAGTTACATCGGTTAACCGCGAGTATAGCATTTTGAATCTAAAGAGGGTAGGCTTTAAATTTAATTTTGCAATTTACACAAAAGTAAACCCTTTACGTCTTCTGTGGGAACCCTAATATTTTTGAAGGTTTAAACAAATGGTGAGTACTAGAAATTTACTTAACATACAACATAACATAACAACAACATACAAAATCTAATAACAATATGGAGTAAAACAAATAGTTATTACGAAACTTTCTCGCATAACTAATCATGCAGTAATCGTCAGATAAGAACCAGACCGTTTTTTATTAACACAGTTAATTTACAATAACATCAAAACAGACTAAATTCAATACCACTGAGTGATGAAAATTGTGTTTAATATTACATTTGAGTATTAAACAAGCTCCAAATTAACTTAAATAGTACTGACGTCAACTCCTTTATTGATACAGCATGTACTAACAAAAACCATTTCATTCAACGTAATAACCTCTATAATGCAGGTAACTACTGGTTATATCTACATAATTCTCTTATCGTGTTTGCCAACAAACTACTTTAATCAAGTTGTTTGATTGCAATTGTATTGTGAAAGAGAGTGCTATGTAAAATGAGTTTGTAACTTAGTACAATGGTTCACTAAAGTACAGAAGGTTAAAATGTTACTATTATAAATTATTTTAGGGCCTTAAAACCTTTTCAATATAAGTGTTTCAATTATTTTATGATTCATCACTTATGTAAACAGAATTTTATCTTATAATTGTATCCAGTTTTTCTTGACAAAACTGGTTATTCTTGCTGTAAATATTATAATTACTGGCTTATTACATTTAGTCATGTTTTACGTTTGTTGTTATAGTGACTTGCAAAACAAAAACTTAACTTAAGTCAAGTATGTCACCATATTTATTATTAAACAATATTTTTGTTTCATTTCCTCTTTATAATACTTTTAAAGAGATATTGCTTGTGTAAAATACACTTGACAGATGATATATTTCGAAAGAGAGTGCAAAATCTCAAACATGTATTGAAACTAATTATTTTTAGCTGTTGTACAACAATTTATGGATAGTTACAAACTGTAAACCTTTCCGACCCGACCTTGGATAGAACATTCACCGATATATTCACAACTCAAACATATGGTGCCTAAAAATAAATTAGTGTTCATATATTTCTCCTCATAATACTATTCTGAGTGAAATAGGTGACATTACTGCAGTTATGCAAGTGTTCTGTAATGATTGTGTAAGGATAGATTGGTATAGATTAATCGCTTATCAACCATTATGTTTAGGATAAGGTCTGAGAAATCACTCATGTTGTTGAAACAACTAATGAGAATTTACCAGATTCATACAGAAAATGTTTATAAGTGTAACATCACCACTATCCATAAAAAATCTTCCATGTAATATAAAGAGGATTACATATAGATATCATTAAATCCACCTAAAACACAATTTTAGTACAATTAGGTCTGCTCACACTAGTGTAACTTGCAATTCTTAGGATTCCCATAATACCCAGTGCAAAATCAGGTTACCATCTGAAGGTGGAAGAGTAAGTAAGCTGAAGCCTGAAGTACTTCTGTATTTCAATAAGGTTTTATGTATCAACACCTGTAGGCCATTGTACTTTAGAATATACAAAGAGACTAGGGACCAATACCAAATTGAAAATGTTACTTAACGAGTGTCTAACACGTCATTCACCAAGATCACAGTGTCACAAAGTGGCCGACCCATACATCATGACTTTAAGTCCATATCAATCACACAAAAGAAACTGCAGCTGATTTATCTAACAGTGTAATTAGTAAATAGTAGATCTCAAATATTCATAGAGAAAGTAATCATAATCAACCAGTCCGATTAACAAATTGATTGTTGAAAACCCATATTTGTAACAACTGTACAAAAACGTACAATTCCATTATTAAGATAACATTATACTGCACCAATAAACTTTACGTAACGTGATGCAAACAGCAGGAGAGATTAGATCATTGTAATCACATTCAACCACATACTTGCCTAAAAGCATTGCTGGTAATGTAATAGTAATTCAGTGTACTACTATAAAAGATGTGATAAAATATGGTGGTCGGACTTAAAATTTCAGGGGCAGCATGACATCTGTAATTAACTTCAGACAAGGAGTCTACAGTATTTACTTACTTATGGTGATTGTTATGCTTTTATAAAATAAAATGCAATATTTGTTTCAATCTAAAATGAAGCAATCATTGTCGGTTAGTAATATTATTAGCACATTATAATAAAGTCAGTGTCTCATTTAGTCAAGTCCCATTCATACAACTTTAAAAAGTCTTAGCAAAAGATTTCATAGACACAGGCAGACAGAGTTTCGTACACTGATTAGTAAACACATAGACACAGTGCAAATTCAATTGGCACAAGCTATGTAAATTTTGTTCATGATACAACCTATTCCTATAGTAACATGCAATACAATTAAAACTTTACGGAGATTTATCTCATGCATATTATTCAGGCTTAAAATAAAATAAAATTCTATTGAGAATAGTTATATATAGGTAAATAGTTGGATAAATAGCAGTCTGATAAATGTGCCAAACAAATTGAGCAATTTGTCTAGTATATTTCATCTTATTGCCTAAATAGTGAAGTAACAGTATAATTAAATTACAAACTACCTACCACATTACATATTGTCCTTGTGACAAAGTTTTACAAAAGTAATAGAGGTATATGAATATATAGTAGCATTTTGGTATTGTATTGTGGTTTGGTATTTCATAAATAAATATTTTGTTTAAATATTGTAGTAATTTTCACATACCTTCTCCAGTTCCTTTTCTATTTCTGCTGCTCGGATGACCAGGGGCCCGCGCACCGCATATTCCAATTTCAAAATATTAGGGTTTATGTTCTCTATCGTAACAGCTTTCGTAGCCATGGTCCTTAAATTTGTGAGATTGTTCCGTGATAATAATAAAGCTAATTCCACCTCGGACCGCGCCGCACCGCCTGACAAAATGCGACTGGCGCGGCTTATCAACATCCTCATCGATGACATTTTCTGTAATCAATGACACTACTCTAAAACGTCACTCCCATAAGATTCCACTCCCGGGTTACCTAACCTAACATTTAATTTGTAAAATAATATATCACCGCGTTTTCTTTTTATTAAAATGAACACAGCACGTATAGAACAAACATTTATTTAGCACCGTCCCGGTTGCCGCTTGACGTAAAGCGGGCCCGATACTTCGATCGATAATGTTCAATGTTCGTTCAACAACTGTGTACACAGTTAAATCCACTTGTTTGTAATAACTTCGCCACGGATAATTGGAAACCAATACACATGATTGTTAAGATGATCCTGACCTCTAGAAAGGTTATCTGATATCAAAGATTTTACTACATAGGAATTAATACACACCGAATATAATACACAGGCACAATATGTATACTATGGCGATTTTGTCAAATCTGAGGAACTGGAGCTATGGTTTATGCAGTAAAAATTACATTAGGTGTACATTGTTATATTATTCTTTCAGTTTGAATGTTACGTAAATTATTTGAAAACGTTTATTGAAGTGAAGTAGTCTTATTATGATTTTGGTTGACAGATGGCATGGCAACACCTTTATGACATTTCCATAAATAACTGTGGGGCACAGGATTTTTTTCTTGTACTTAGGACTTAAAGCCAGGTTTACATAATGTTAAAGAGTAAAATAATAATATCTTAATAAAAACATCATAAAGTTTTACCTGTAATAACAATAACGTCTTAGTACCCGAAAACACAACAGTATTACTCAGTTAAAAAACTGCATCACTTAAACTTATATTCATTTAAAACATTAGAGCTCAGACTCACTGATTTGGCACTAAAACTATTTAGTTTGTTTCTTTATTATTCCTGTTGATCCAAAATACTACTATCAACTATCATGCAACAAAACACATATATTTAAATCAATTCACTGCACTGTATGTGTTTAATTCTGGACCTTAACTGTGAAGGAGTGCGCCTCCACCGACCTATCTGATAAGATTGGTTTACTTGATTGGCCATAATGACTACTGCTGTTTTGTTGTAATTAATCTTAAAGATTTGATTTCATTAATAATGCTCATTTAGGTCGTGTCGAGAATATTTATTACGTGATTATTTACGCGTAGTATTGCGCACGACTTTATGATAATAGGAAGTCTTAGGAAAAGACGTATTTCATCTAACATCAGGATAATTAAATATCTCGAAGGACCTTCAATCAAATGATAGTATCCGGTAGTAATATTACATTTTAAAAATATTTCTACAGCAAATAATAATAACCGTGGTAATGCCTTTTTTACGTACAACTATATATATATATAATATTTTTAGAGGTAGTAATGCCCGATCATGATTATTT
>DWIJ01000509.1:0-11139 GCA_018248315.1 Chioides albofasciatus
AATACTTTATCTAAGTATTTTTGGTCAATTAAATTCTCTTAAAATAAAGAAAATGTATAATCTAAAAGGGTAGTTACGGCGTGTGTTCATGTGTAATACGATAGTATGTACAATTCAGACTAAAAATAGATAGATGAAGCCGCGAGGAACGTTGCATTGAAACTTGCACTTGTGTGAGGGATTTAGCGCCATACCTAGTAGACTTAATAAAATTACTTCTTATACCATTAGCTATCTCATATTGAAAGTTTCAAAAGAATCTGTGAGAGATTAGTCGGAACAGATAGAAAGACATTTTTTTTTAAATATTCGTAGTGTTTATTTGTACATTGAACATTACAAACAGGCACATGAACATTTATTTGTATTGATTTCAAAAATGCTTTGTCTATGTTTTTAAGATCTGCAAACGTCCAGAAGTGAACGTAGAACGCAATCATAGAACTGTCCTTGTACTGTTTAGTGCATCAAGGCCTGTTCACATGGTAACTTTGTACTGTACTCTCTCATGGTAATTACTACTGTTCTAACATCTTGCTTACAGACTTCTTCAAATAGATTATTGGAACCGGTATCAGTCTTTGCGAACTCATGGTAATCATACTAACCAATGTTATAAATATGAAAGTGAGTTCTTTATTTTTTCTTTTGTTACATAGGAGTAATTAACCCCAGATAAGGTTAGATTCCTCTCTGCGGTCGGTCACACATGCGCCGTTACCTTTTAGGACTAAGCTGGAATGCCTCGGAAAAACATGTCTGTCTTACTACAACCTTCAAACCAGAACACACTGCTGTTATTAAGCAGAAATAGGTAGGTGCAGCGGTGGTGCCCCGGAGATGAACCACAGAGGGTTCTACCATCTTAAAAAATAGTTGTTTATTTGTTTGCTACGCTTTTACACCTTAATTACCAAATTGAAAGTTATAAAATTTTGTAGACACGTCGTCAGGGGCATCTATTATAATATTTCTTATTTTAAATAATGAATGTACTGTTAACGCCGAAAAGAATATAGGATTGAAACCTGGTGTTAAAGGTGAATCCCTCCTGCTCAAGGGGAGAGGGACTCCCCTTGTCGTTGGAAATCCTCGAAAAGGCATTCTTATCATTTACTCAATCTAAATCATAAATCTCACACCTAGTATAATGATACTCCAAAAACTTCAAAGAACACGTGATAATCAAAGCGTAATAAAAAACTTTTCGTGCTCGATCTATTGTACAGTTTTATATTTCGATACACTTAGATGATATATCGTTCATCAAAATAAAAGTATGACGTCAATCCTTAAGTTTTATACCCGCAGCATAAAACAAAGGGAATAATATCGTTGCACAGTCATCATTGTCGTACAAAACGTTACACAATGGTTGTATAGAGCGGTTGTAGAGGGTTCAGGTCAAGCGAGACTAAGCCGGGTTCTTACTGGCGAATAGAATTTGATTACTCGGACCGACTATCTATCATTAGCGAGCGGAGAGTAATGGCGGCCGACACGAGGGTCACATTATCGATATCCATCGCCGATCGTGTTCTGTAGAGACATTGTCGAGTGAACTCAACTTTGATGAGAGTCTTCGGGATCAAGTACACGACGAGAACTTAACATCGACTTATATTAAGGATGCTTGAACACAAAAGCTTGGAATAATAAAAGGCCCACGTGACTCTTGATGTTTTTTCCCAATACAATACTCAATCAACGTTTAATCCAACGCTGTACCAAAAATAGAAAATATTTCATTATGACGATCAATAACCGCAAAAACCATTAAGAGCTAAACAACATCAGCGATGTGTCACCGGAGCGTGGAAACCGATCTTACGTCAAGAGTCGTGACAAGAGATGTTGTAAAGCGCGTCGTGACATCAATGACAAAAATAATGAACTCAAAACGCCATTACCCGAAACCGATACCGATCGTAATTCGTACGTAGCGCCGTCCAGGCGGCGATGCGGCATGTGAACGATGAACCCGTCTCCACAAGGGCTTGCATAACCCGGGAAACATTGGATCACGACGCGACCGCCCGAACGCCATTATCGACCGAGTGGTTAATGTTGATAGTAAACACGCAATTAACTCAGGTGGAGCTTATAATTTAGTTTAAAGCCTGGGCGAAAGCGTACGCTGGCGATGCGCGAGAACCACAGCCGATAAGTCTAAAACCATGGCGGTGTCGTTAATTAAAAAATGCTTACTCATTAATCAGCGACCGGCCGCACTTCGATCACAATCCGCGGCTCCGATTTATTACGTTCCAGATAAGAGCGATCTCCACGCCGAAGAGAACCAACGTTAAATTATTTTATTGGTCAGAATGAGTGTTGCCGGTACCGAGACATTATTAGCGACCGATGTTATCCGGCGACTGTTATAAAAAAGAAAGAATAACACACCACCTGAGTTGAGGTTTTCCGTTCTTAAAGCTCTTCAACAAATCGTCCATTTCGTAAGCAGTCCGCAAATGCAATGACCAAAATTTAAGGTAGGAGTCATAATCAAAGCAACGTAACGATTCGGATAGATAAATATCAAAATACGATACACATTATGACTTTTCAAAGCTGGAATCCGAGCAACCAATATTTCCAGTGACAAGTTAATCTTCAGATAATAAAATCACTAAGGCCAAGGTCCAGGCGACTCGTTTCGAGAAGTTTAACGTTTCACCTCTTGAGGCTGTTAGTGGCGCCGCTGAATCATGTACCTGTAATAATGTTGTAGAGACTTATAGAGTACTGTGCGTTCCCGTGGCGGCGGGTGGTCGCGATAGCGCGCCCCGACCGGTGCATCTCAGCGGGAGCATTGTCTGTCTTCCCACTGATAAGATAATTACCTTGCCACCCCTCGCTCCCTATCTAAGTCACCTTCGATTGAGCAAACATGCCTACGGAGTAGAAGATCGTTGAAAATGAAACTGAACTCAAAGCTCCGCCTTCGTTTGATATAATGAAAGTAAACAAAACATTAAGTAAATTTACTGACAGTCAATCTTTTTCTTTTTCGATCGCGACCGCTCGGTACAAGTATAACCAGTCAAAATTTTGACGATGCTCATAATAATAAAAGTGAAAATCAACAGTTGATATGACGTTACCGCCGTATCCGGTGGCGGTCCAAGTTGCCTATCATCAAGTGGGCCACTTCGCTTTCTAGGAAGAGCCCGGCGAAATGACGGACGAGCGACACGCGAACAGAATATTAACAGCTAAATTATTTCACCGCTCATAGGAACATCCTTGATTAATCATCGCAATATTCACCCAAACAAGGCAACTCTTACCATGCAGATCGAGTGTTTGCACATTACCATTACGGTCGAACTCTCATTGTGAACGGGGAATATTAAACCCACGTTTGTTTATAAAGGATATATTATGTCGATTACGATATTACAAACCTCGCCAGAAGCGTAAAGTGTATTGTGTCAAGGCGACTAGGCGACTTTCGAAGGCATTAATAACAAACTCAGATACACGAATAGATATGTTCAGAAACGCGCATAGCCTCTAGCGTACAACAAATCGAACGTTACTATTGAACCGGCGGAGTAGTGCACTATTATTTGAGTCAAATTTTAAGTGGTGATATTCGTGGAGATATTTCGGATGCGGAACGTTGCGCACTAGTGCTCCGGCGATGGTGTAAACGACCTCACGACGCCACCGTTTGCAGACAACAGACAATACTCACCAGCACCTGGCTAATAGAATTCATCTCACACTCGGCTCAGGCGCACCCGGGCCGTACCGTTACAAACAATGACCCTCCCATTCGATTAGCCGATACGATTGCGCAACCTAGAATTATGCATCGAAACCCTATTACCGAAACATCACGGACAACATTCACGGCGCATTACGGGAGGTCATTCCGATCTTAACGGCGTCGGTCGGCATGAACGAGAGCTGATACTTTGTCACATTCCTATACAATAGGACGGTCAAATAGTTGAATGCGATGGAGCTATTGCCGTCGTAAAGCTCCAATCTATAGGCACCCACACACTGACCCGCAAGTGGGTCACTGTCGATTTGCGAATCAAGCATCATTGTAATCGCATTACGGTTCGAGGTGATCGCAACTGAATGTGGCGCCACGAGAGCGTCCACAGCCGGGGTCAAACGTCACCGCGACATTGTTACCTGAACTTGAGGGGTCGGCCCTCACCTACAGCCCCGATTCATCGTTACGAAGCCGAGATGCATTTCAAATTGTGTGACGGTTACCGATGTTTTTTGTCAAAAGTGTACAAGGTGAAATTTCATCACGATTGCGAAACGGCGAAGATTGAACGATTAGTCGATGTTGATGGGCCTGTCGATGAATAAAAAGAGGATAACTTCATCGCGTCGCATAAAAGATTATTGGATGGGATGGCACATAGGAGGCGTGCTTGTATCTGATATGATCGTGCTGTCGAGGAGATAGCCGTAGCCGTAAGATGGGAGATTATACGCGATCTCAATACACATACAGTGTTATGTTTGAACGCGTACATACGAGCATGGGAAATTTAAACAACTTCGATGTTACGGTCGTAAAATACGCCCCCCGTGTTACTTTATGATATGTTTACCACCAAATGTTAACAACAAACATTGCGTAGCGTTATGTTTACTGCTAATGGGATTCGTAAATATAATATTTATTGCAGATTAGGAAAATTAACATATTGATCATCAAAAGTAAATTGTTTTATTGTCGTATAAATCAATGATCGAAAGGCACAAGTTGCACAGTAGCATATATCATCACGTCGGAATGAGGATACCGTATGTAATTGCAGTTGATTTGAAGTGCAGAACGTTACGATTTGCGGCTTGGTTCTATAAAATTACTACCACAAACCGATTACACATATATTTTATTTTAATCGACTTTAAATGCCCCGGAACTGCACAAGGGCGTATTGAAATCATATCTCACGTTCATACTCAAAATGTTTGACAAACGTCTTATGTGCCAGATAATAAGAGTCATGTGGACATTCGAAACCGAGTCGGAGCACATTACGCGTCCGTTGAACTTAAAAGGTTGTGACAGGGGTATTACGGTAATTACATTAATTTGTACCCACAAAAAACGGCCGTCGGCTCGCTGTGCGCTAACTGAGCGAAAAATTAAATAACCGAGACCGCCCAGATGATGCCAGCGCATGTGGAACCACTTACGTTTAGGACACCGTATGAAACCAATTAGCACTTTCGGATTGGAAGCTATCTCAATTTGTGCAGAAATGCAGGACCGGATTTAGAGGTGGAGGTGGAGACTCTGGGACAACGAGTGTGAGGAAGCCACTGATTAATTTCCAAATATCAAGGAACTTTTCCCGACAAGTCTTTTAAAAAAAGTGCCAAGAATTACAATTATTACAGTTTAGAAAATACACTATACTGTTTGGAAAAAAGTTGCCGAGCCGAGCAAATTTGGATATTTATTTTCCGTTGTCTCATGTGCAGGCCCAGGGCAGTAGCCCTGGATACCCTAACCTAAATTCGGTCCTGACGAAATGTTTTCTATACTTATATTCAACTTACGTCTTTACCCTTACCGCAAACTTCACGCTTAACGAGAATGAGGCTGGAATTTTCAAAGTAAACACCCGCTTGAAAAATGTTCACTGTTCGTGTCCTTGTGCATGTCTTCTGTGTTTAAAGTTTAATGTCATAACTATTATAACTAGTTGGCTTTTATGGGCCGTTTTAACTGATATCATTATTGCAGCTACGTGCTTCTATTTTGTAGTTTTTAAGACGAAACTTCAAACCGGATTTTCCCACCGTTTTAAAGACTTTACCCGGATTATATTTTTGTTGAAATCGTAGGAGCTTTTTGTTGTGAACGTTGAGATATGTTTTTGTAACTGCAACTGTTGATTAAATATAGTCATTGAAGTAAATCACTAGTTGAAGATCAGAACAGGAATACAAGAAAAACTTCAATGAATTCATCGCGGTTATTCGAGACAATCTTAACGTCGATTGTATCTACAAGTTGCATTTTGTGACATTCTATTGTTGTACAATAACCCAACTTAACGTTGATGAATCAGCAATACCACACCTTTTGAGGAAGGTCACAGATTAACAGCTCATCGGCCAAGGATGTCGACGATGCGTAAATCAAAGCATATTAAGAGGAAATCGTTGTGCTCAAGTCGCTGTACTGACATCCAACTTCATTTGCACGAGCTAGCTTTAATTAAGCATCGCCTTAAACGATCGACCTTCGATTGTGACAGTTGAAAGATTAATTACAAATGTACAAAAATAAATCGACGCTGAATAATAGCAGCCATTTTGAACCAACTATTCCAGAGCTAAGTGTTTTCTCTGGAATAACCAAGCTAACCAAGTCTTTCCGCATATTTTCTGCATCATTTTCGACCAAAATCAGCATGCGATATCCCTGAAAATCCATATTACCATGTGTATTTAGAGTGGCCCCAGCGGCGAAATACATTTTCAAGTTTCAGGTGATAAGTTCGATTTTTTAAGAGCTTGTAAAAAGACAAAGTTCCTACGCTCTTAGCTTAAGGACCCTTTCCTTGGAGTTTCTTGCGTGCTATCTGATTTCCCTTAAAGCGCTCGAACGACGTAAACAAATAAGTTTCAATCCTTTCCGACGACCGATCCTGTGATACGAGCCGTCACTTACGGGAGAACATCACATCGTCTCTCCCAAATACGGTATAACTGATTACCGAGGGTGTCGTTAATCTCACGTCGAGGACCCTGAAATGGTTGTAACGTGATCGTGCGATAGGATTCGATATCGACCAAACACCTGCAACGTGGATGCCATTAGCATAGGACCAACAGGTGTACCGTACTTGATAATTGCGTCCTCCGGTGTAGTGTAAACGATCGCCACGTATAGATAACGATCGCCGTCGGTTGCATGCGTAATACAATCCTTGTAGTGGCTTGTCTATCAATCAATGACTAGATTTGGTAAATATCTAAACTTATAATGATTTTTATTGCATTTAAACATTTCGCGAATTGTGGCAGTAACACTACCACCGCTACCTGCTCTACCTATAGGAGTATTATAGACTATAGACAGTTGGTAACACCATAAGCAGTAAAGATAAAGAATAAAATGCAAATCAAGTTTAAAAACTAATAGTGAGTGGATATGAGTAGTTGAGTACATACTTTTATCAACAAGTCGGTCATTCAGTCAGAATGATTGTTTATAACATACATAATCCTTTCGCCCGTATCATATATTTTGAGCACGAGCCATCGAGCCGAGATAAAACATCAGATGGTAGATGCGATGAATCACTTGAAAATATGCCGAAGCAATTACGGCTACTGCTTTCTTACGGTTAATCAAAAAGTTCGTCCACGAACGCGAAATGGGCCACGCTGATTGGCTCTTCCGCATTTACTTGTACGAGAGCTTAATTAAGTTGCTGGTCACAAATAAAATAAACCGCACTGATTCGTCGATAAAGAGTTACAAAGAGACTTTTTAATGTAGACCGTTGAACAAGACTGGCGGAATGGAATTATGATGAACCTCGACCGAGTTGAATGGAGTTTAGAGGATTCACAAAGGCACTTAGATTTAGGGTTGCCACTCGTAGTATAATGTATCTTATATATTTTAGTCAATTATGTGAGACATTTAAAAAATAATAAAGTGTGCGGTCCACGACTTCCAAAATTTGAAAATAGTACCTACAGCGAAAAAAATGCTGCAAAAATTGTCACAAACATACATTTCCATAAAAACTTTGCTTTTGCAAAATTGATCTCATTTTTTTCTTAAAAAACTAAATTTTGCAGTATTGTAAGAAAATACTATGTTTCTCAAAAAGAAGTCGCAACCCTATGCAAACTGTACATTTCGTTTGACAATTTTGATTCAACGTTTTGAATGGAGTAAAATATAAGTCCCTGAGGGAAAGGGAGCGCGTCGCGACGGAAGCGGGACTTCCGGCGGCGGCGCGGGACTCTTTCGTGAATATTCAATGCCGCTAATTAATGCAATAACTCCTGAACAGATACGGTGAGAACGGCCTAGTCAGCGTCTGTCTGATGTCCTTCGAGTTCAGACTTAATTAAGTCTACTGATGTATTTATAGCTATATGAGTTTTTTAAGTTTTTGTAGTTTAGCGTTCCATTGCAAAAATCTACATACTGTCAGAATTTTGCTTGAATCTGCAACCACGTTAATCAGTATTTTGTTATACATAACTATGTTTAGTAGATATACATTTAACAGACTGCCCAAAGGAAAGAGATAATCTATTCGTCGCTTTTCTAAGGATTTACATTATTTGGTTGAATATCATCTGGTCTACAGTAGGAAAATAATAAAAATCCAAAAAGTTCATTTCACTTTAATCGTTCTAAAACTTAGTTTGACCTTAAAAACCCGTTGAACCCGTAACCAGAAAAAAAGTTCCCACGAACCGTCCACACGAGGAACCCTTACTGTTCCGCGCTGGTGCCTCTCTCCGGCTGCTGATCGCCCTAACGATTCAAAACACGACCCTCGCTTAACCATTGAAAATTATCGCGCGACGCCATTTTCCCCATTAACGTCCAAGTCCACGAGCTGAGTTGAACAAAACCAACATAAATCCACCTGATGGCCTTTGAATTATGTAGCAGCGGAGTGATAACGGAATCGCATCGGTAAATGGAACAATGGCTCCTGCTCGCAGTCACAGCGATAACGTACTGCTAATACTTAATCTCGATTACTTCGAGTGCCTGCGCCACGCAGTCAACAACCTCGACGAGAGAATTGCAGCACAGCTCATCGCGAATGCCCATGATGCTGAATGCGTTTTGTTCCCATGCAACAAAGCCGTCTTGGAACCTTTGACACGGCACAAGGGAAGTGCGATACCGGTAGATGTTTATCCGGCGACATTATGTCAGTGTCGCGGGGAAAGCGTTCGGCGAATGAAAAAGGAAAGTGCGGCAGGTGCATCGAGGTGAGCCCTTGGTCGGGGTGAGGGGGGCGAGACTCGGAATGCGACTATTATTAGAGGAGCCGGCGCCGGCGCACGCCACCGACCGACACAGGGTGCCCTCTTTGAATAACTCGTGTCAGCTCGTCTCATTAATTTTACATAGAAATGGCCGCCATTAACACCTTCGCGAATCCGTTGATAATAAATATCGTAATGTATTTCGTTACGTCTGTATTAATATGCAAAGTTTATAACCCTTATGGCTAGATGATTATAATTTGCAAAGTTTCTTCACCTCGTCAAGTATGCAGCCATTTTATTACGTGCTGCATACTCAATTGAAACTTAAGTATAATTTTGGCCTGAATGAAACGTTAT
Source organism: Chioides albofasciatus (assembly GCA_018248315.1). Taxonomy (NCBI): domain Eukaryota; kingdom Metazoa; phylum Arthropoda; class Insecta; order Lepidoptera; family Hesperiidae; genus Chioides; species Chioides albofasciatus. Next base: position 9,331 of record DWIJ01000509.1, read on the forward strand.
TAAGCTTAATCAACCATCAAACTCTTTATAGGAACGTAAGACGCAATAATAGGTGCGAGTATTTTCTGCACAATTCAATCCATCAGTGAAATTCCGAGTTCACTTCCTGATCCATGAACGCTGGCCGCTCCACATCCTATAGCGAGTGTTATCGGGCGAGGCGGCTTACATCTCGGGGCGCGCCGGCGCCGGAGCCGCCATTGTTAGCCCCGGCCATGCTAATGTTCCGCCCGGGGCATGCAATAACCCGCGGTGGAATGCCCGATAGCTCAACTCCATTCCGATACACAATATTAAGAGCATTTAATAATCCGTAACAATGTTGAGTGGATTCGTGATCGAGCTTTCAATTTCTAGAAACAATATTAACGTCTGGCGATAACAAAAAGTTATCCGTGGCGTTGTGTTCGAGAGCGGATATTGGAGGTAATCCGCTAAAAGGCTTAGCGTTTCATTGTGGCTTTTTATAGATAAAGCTCTTTCTACGAACGGAAAGAGGTAGCCACATCTATCTTATTGTTGCCGGTTGAAAGCTTCGAAAGCGAATGCGACGACGGTATCAAACCGACATTGATCATGTCCGTCAGAGGAGATAGCATCTATAAATATAAATTGCCACCAGCCGGCGAAATGTATTAAATATAGACTAGTAGTTTCTTTTTCTGAGGCGGCGATCCGTCTAGGTTTCATTTCTGGTTTGGTTGTCGCTTATAACTTTCCATTTATGGTATATCTTGTGACACTGCACGCTTCGCTGTGTACGCCTCTCTTAATCCCTAAACGAGTGTGGTCAATTTAAATTACCATGCTAAGTTTTTCTATAGATCAGAGGAACCTTCGTATCTATTTGATATACAAGGTAGAAGAACCCTTCTTGGTTCCACTGCAGAACAACCTCTATATCTGTTTTTGCATAACATCAATATGAAGGGTGTCCTAAGGCAGAGAGACAACTAGGCGTTTGCAGTTAATTCTCTGGCCTACAACCAAGTTCGTTTATAACCAACTACAGCTGCCTAAACCTACATATATGGAGATGATGGAGATTACTAATATAAGCTTGTTCCTACGATGTTATGTATTTACTACTACAACAAAAACATGCATCAAAACAAGATCAAACTCTACTGTTTGGGCCTCCAAAGAGGTCTTCTGACCTATCGACAATAGACTTCAAAGGACCGACTGACGACTGATGTTTCCCTCCAACACAGTAATATGGAAATTCTCTCCTAGTTACTTATTTGTTTGTTTTCTAGCACAGCCTATTTACACTGCAGCATAAAGTACTGTAAATGATGATCAGAATTAAGCATTCAGAGTGCGATTTTACACCACACGAATGCGAAGGTGAAATTGAAAACCTGTGATTACCGCGTATTCATTTTCTAATTAGCATTCAGCGGCTACAGTTGCAACAAAGTTGCAGATGAACTTCCAGTGAACTCTTCGGTTGATCTGATGTCTCCGCGTGAAAGGGCTTGTTAGCGGAATAGTACCAGGTGTTTATAACATGAGTAACATCTTTTAAGTTGAATAGAGTAATTTAGGACCGTCAGTTAAGTAACTATATTAGCATAAATGGCTATGTCAGCAAGATCGTATGCAAGAATGACGTATGTGAGAAGTTATTCAACTTAAAATAAATTCTAATTACTGCGTATTTGTCAGTTAGGGGAGGCCTATGTCCAACGGTGGACCTTAAAAGGCTGATGGATGGATGATACTAGTGTTTAGTTCGCGCAAATTAATTGGCAATAAAACATTATAATTTCTTTCTCTTAAATCAGGATTGATAATTTTAGATTA
>DWIJ01000510.1:0-11133 GCA_018248315.1 Chioides albofasciatus
GGCGGTCGTGGCGATACGGGAGTACCTCTACATACTTGCCTGCCGTGCAGTGTTCCAGAATATGTTGACCTGTTTAGGTTATGGCGACAGTCTTGGGACTAAGCGTGATCTCGCGCACCTGCCACTCTTCCGCAGGACCGATCTCGGAAATTGCTTCTGCTTACCTATACACATCAATTAAAGAGGCAATTTAGGGTCATCCCCACTGTTGCCTAAATCGCCCCTGCGGCAGGTGTGTGAGTAACCCGTTTTAAACATAGTTAAACTGACAATGTCGGTTGGTATCAAAGAAAAGAACGCATTAAAACTTGACGAAGTCTAGTAAGCCAGTTATCTATGCTTACCTTCTTTCACCATCTGGAGTGACACAACGTGATATTTGCAACGAACCTCTCCAGTCACATGCCCAACAATGGACCTTAAAAGTAGTTGTAGGAAGGTTAAAAGGCGATAAAATATTCTGAACTCTTTTAAGATTTTGAAGCGTTTTATGAAAGGAAATTAAATCAATTGCGCCTCCTACATTTAAAAACGTTGGGCTTTCTGCCATTTTGTTTCGCTCTTTCTATTAAAGAAGCGAAATTAACCTAATTTGCCTACAAGTGCTTCAGGTCAACGAATCAAGACAGTGGACGAATTTAAAAATAACTTTAATTGTCTGCAAATTTCTCATTTGTGTCAAATCCTCTGCTTAAACTCGACCTATTTTGAACCAAAAAATCTGGAATCTGGAATTGTAGTAAGTTATAAAATCAATTTTTTTCTCAATTCGTTTGTTTGGCCTTTTGTTTTTATGTGACAGCCATTTTTTCAAAAACGGTTCAAAAACTACGGGCCCATTTTTTTATCAGAGGCGTACTTGAGGAATAAATTGATTTGTTACCAAATCTCATATTTGGTGTTATAAAAATGACAAAAAATTGAAAAAATGTACTAAGGCAGTTCTTTAGCAGACAAAAACTCAATAGACACAATATAATTAGATTGATCATTAAAAACAGGCGTTAACCATTTTACAAAGGAGGCATATTTTATGTAGTACTTATAAAACAGGTTATAACGTACAATTAAACCTTGTTAGCTGAAATTGCACCTAACACCTTTAAGTATTTTCCGCTACTTTTGAGTCAAAAAGGGGAACAGAACTTACTCGTACAAAGCGATTAGGTACTTGTAATTTCGCATTTCATAAGACGTTTCTCTGTGAAACAGGTTTGAAGAATTTTCAAGAATCTCGTTGAATCATTAACTAATTATAAGTCGGCAGTGAAATAATCATAGTCGCCCTTTGTGTTTTTGCAAAAGTTTGCTAAGAAATAATTGTCTTTCACTTCGAATTTATTTCTCATGTAATATTCTTTTTTATTTTCATGAGCTTCCGTTCACGACCTTACTTGAAAGGTACTCATTTTTTACATTTCACTCTCGTCTTCTACGCTCGAGAAAAGAGTGACTTTTATTTTTCAAATATTAAATAACTTTTATAAATAATTAAAGTCCTATAAAATTGTAGTTAAGTAAACAAAAAGGCGTTTTTAATTCTGTGTGTAACACTCAAAAACTAGTACACGAGAACCCAAACATAGAATTTGCAAATTTATAATTGATTTACAAATCACAAGACGGGCATGTCATTAAATTAATTTCAGATAAGTTTTAATTATAATACTCGCTTTATTGCTACCTTGTATTTATTCTTAAAGCAAATTGTATGAATGTAAAAGTAGACTTTCTCGAGCCTTTAAGCAGTATAAGCCACACGATTCCCAATCACAGACCGCAGTTGGAATACGCATTTCTAAAAGTTTAAGCCTTTTTAGCAGTAATGTTTTTTCTTAATAGTCGTTCAGTTTTTAGTGCATTGATCATGAAGAAAGAAATAATTTGGAAGACGGTAGAACCCTCTGTGGTTCGAACCATAGAGGGTTCTACCACCTTAAGTAGGACTCTCATCATCTAAGTCTCAGGTGGACTGTTAGGTTATTCGGTATTTCCAATTTAAAAATATATTATTCCGTCTGAGCATTGGGCTCGCCACAAAACCCCGGTGAAGTTGGAGAGACCACTGGGTCACCAGTGACTACACATTTCGAAAAAAGGGGACGGTCTCGAGAGAAAGCTACGGCAAATAATTCTCCATACTGTTTTACTCATACCCTCATAGCTTGTCCACTTGACCGCATCCGAGTAAGCGCGATAACAACTCTCTTATTATAAGGATGAGGCACGGTGGTTGAGAATAGCGGTTTTCAACGAATATGTTAAAATGTGTAAAACAATTCTAATCAAGGAAAGTATGAAGCTAATGTAGAAAATTTAGGCGTTGACCTGTAGATTACTAGAAGAGGTCTTATATGAAATTTTACCATGCGGGGTGGGCGGTGAAGGTGTAGGTTATTGGCCAACCCCACTCTGATGTTTTCAAACTTTCCATATCTTTGGCAATGGTTAACAACTGCTATCCAGTGATACCTTAGTCTTGGTATTTCAATTAAACTGTGCGAGGATACTGATTTCTTCAAAAGTCGCTTTAACAAAGGAAGAAAACCTCTCCAAGGTGTCCAATTCTACTAATTCAGACATAGCCAGTGCGTCAGACCATGGTCTAGACCCCTGTCGCAAAAACATCAATGGAAATTGAATTTTTTATTTTAAGCTTGAAAGGTGGTAGAAATAGTATAGTCCGACCACCGCCACTTCTGGTTTGAAGCGACTTATTCTAAGAGATACCGCTCCGCTCCTGACCCTGCTATCCCTATTCCTTAGGGCCCCTCTTAAGTCCTGTGTGTTTATCGACGTCTACATACGCAGCAGGTTGTGTATGCTTAGTTTTCGCCTTTATCAACAACTTACAAGGAGTAAGTAAATATTGATATTGGTACTAACGTAGCATATTGTCAATTTAGCGTTTTCAGTCAATATTTATTTATTCACCTTATGTCAGCTGAAATACTGTTTGGGCTCTATCGTCGTAGAATGTTTATGCACGCATTGCATTACTTACATACATTATGCTTATTTATTTAAACTGCTAATATATACGAACATGTTAATTTATCATGCAAATGTTCCAAATGAACCCAGAACCCCTGACAGACCACAATGTGTAATTAAATATCATGAACCTAGAAAACATGTAAAGAAGTTTGTTATAAATCAAACGATTAGATGATCTTTAAAAATATATCACTTAATGATCTATGTAAATAGGGGATAGAATCTTGTTAAGTACAAAAAAAAATGTGCACAAAATGGCGATGTTACCGGTAAAGCCAGTTTTCTTTACCCCATTTGTAACAATTAGTTTCAAGTTGTGCTCTCAGTAACTACATAATTATACTGAGTGATCTCATAGTAGGTTACGTGAATGGAAACATACGGGATACCGTTTGGAGCGATGCGTCCACGTTTTAGTTACAAGGGATTTATATCGGCTCTATTTAAAAAAATGTACTATATCACACAATAATAAAAAAATGTGATCAGTATAATTATAAGTCTCTTTATTATGTAATGTCAAGATTTATACACGTATTTTTAACACTAGGTTTTTAGAACACATGTTGTACTGTTTAAAAAAATAAATAAATACTGTGCATCCCTTTGTAAATAGTAATTACATCAATCCGTAGCTCTATCATTCCATTGACGTTCCGTGTGGTACAGAGCTAATCCACAATTCCGAATTCATTTCCGACAAAGTATACATTTGAAATATTTAGAATTATTTTCCGATTATCATATTATTCGTGTTACTTTATTTATTTATAGTAGATTAACTAAAAACGTTACGGTTAAACGTATGAACCTTTCCCGTATGTCAACCACCACTCCGCCTGGGCTTTTAGGTGTTTTACCTAATGATCAGACATAGAATTAACTTATCGTTAAGTTCACTTTATTTAGGAGTGTTGTTTTATTTTTGTTTTTATGGATTTTTCCGTGAATATTGGAATACTATTGATTAAAGTGGCGCCACTTTCTCACCCCCACTCCCAACCCTTGTCATGGACGTAAGAGAGTCTGATGCCGTTACTTGTGCGAGAGGCTCGTGGTTAAAAAACGGGTGTGTAGGACCCGAAAAAATTAACATTAATTGAAAAATAAAATTCAAATACTTTCGGAAATATTTCAAAAAATTAAGGTATATGAAACCGTGTTTTTCCCATTTTCCAGGAAAACTGCGAAGTCTTTTCCGGTTTCCGAGAAATCTGAGCCTCTGTGAAACTAGCCGCATACTTCCATAATTCCCATAAGAATTATATCGATCGTTACGGTATCAGGAAATAATCAGTGGATCTTCATAAAAAAAATTACATAATATATTAACCACATAAGGGGTTAAATTAAAGCACATTAATAACAAATTCTGTTATATGACACTATGTCTCAAATTTGGTTGTTTCTAAGCTATTCATGATTTAAGATATTTTGGTGGAAACCCTAGATTTCAAGTTAAGATGTATGTATACTATGTACACTAAATAAGTTATTTAGTTGTATTTTATCCCTTGCAAGGACCGTATTTATTTGTATTTAATACCGGTCACAATAGATGACATATTTTGCTTTAGAAACTGGTTTAAAAATATAAGCCATATTTTCCCACTACTCACGCAATACAACACCACACAAAGCTTCATTCATCCATCAGCCTTTTAAGGTCCACTGCTGGACATAGGCCTCTTCACACAAAGCTTGCGAACTATATATATTCTACTGGAAACGATACTGAGAAAATCAATCTCAACTGCACAAGACTAATAGAGATTTGCTATGTGCTAGTATATTAAAACAATACGATTCATCTCAGAACAAAAGACCCACAGAGACCTACATCAGTAGGCCTTCACGTCCGATTTGTCGTACAACTGAGGCGAACTCGGGAAATTTAATAGAGCGCGAAATTCCGCCCCCACCCTAGACCTACCTGGCGCCTTTGGTATAAATAGACATTTCGAACCGTGGAGTAATTTGCGTAGAATTGCTTAATGGAAACAAATCACAATAGCTATGGAGAACTAAATATTGAATGTAGAGTTTGGGTTTTATGTCATTTTAGTGGTTGATAAATTTCACTGTACACAATACAGAAATAGAATTATAATTTTAACTTAATAAATTTATGGAAATTAATTTTTAGAATCATCAGTGCCAGGAAGAGAGGACATTAATTTTGGGTAAACAAAGCTATCTAAAATGCTGACCTGATCTACTGCACTCAAATCTGCTTAGTGCCTGAGTGAGTCAGACTCGTCACTTAAATTAAAGATTTAATTCTAAACGCATATTTTAGTTGGTATCGCTGAAAATCGAAATAGAAGTATCTATATATCCAAGAGAATTTCATCGGTTATTAATCAACATCAAAGGGTGTGAAATTTGCACAAGATTCCCTGACTTACACTTACACACTAAACATATTTTAGACAATTAATCCCCTAGGGGTATACAAAAGGTTGAAAGCTTCTAACACAGAAACTAGTGACAACACATTTACTCAATTACTTGTCAAATCTTATTATCATAGACGAACGTTTAAACAATCTGCAAAGAAAACAAGAGCTATTACTATTAGCAATATAGAAGGAAGACGAAGACTTTTGAGAAATTACTCCCCAGAGGCGCTTACAAATGACCCCTAATTCATAACGCGAGTTGCCCGTCTTTGCCCTCTTTAGGGGTAATGAATGACCTCTGGAATGCGGACGATGACTACAGTCAACGTCGACAGATAGGTCGAAGACTCGTCACAAAATGAGAGTGGAACAATTAGGGAATCACAGCGTCAGTCGGTCTGCTTGTTTCAGTTGGCAGTAGAAAGTTGGATTCATCTGAAAGTTTTCCACTAATTTGTCGTGCCTAGTTGGTATAGTTGCAAAACTTTACATCTTTAGTGAAACCTATTCAAATCAAATTTATTTCATGTGTAACTTAATTCCTAGGAGTAGGTTATCACTTAAGGTCTAGAAATTATACTCTTAAAAGTTAAACATTTCAAAAAGACTAAATCTCAAACAGATTCCATCTAGACTACTGTTCCGGATTTGAATGCTTGTATTTTTTTGTAATATTGAAATAGCAAACGAGTATGCACTTCACCTGATAAAAACTGGCTACAGTCATCCATAGATATCTGTAAAAAACCCCAGATAAGATGTGAGTTCCTGATGGGTGCTACCCTGTTGGTACCCCTGAGAATCCTGATAGGTGCGGCGGAGATGCCTCCACAATCGATATACAAAAGGTTTCTACCATCTACAAGTACTCGTCTGTATGAGTCCGCCTGTGTCCATGGTACCCATGAAATAAAATATCCTAGACTGGGGTTACGAGAATACCCCCAGTCTATACATACGTAATAAACCCACCTATACATATATACAACATCTTCTAACTCCATACAATCCATTATTCACGACCAAGTTTCTCCTAATCAACTCTTTTGTGTTCGACAAAGTTTTAATTCACTGTATAACGGGAACTTTGGATTACCGAATCCTTAATTAGTTGTGGGCAAAGTCTACTAAGAACAAAGCGATCCGATTATCTCTCTAAATAGAGGAACATCTAACATAATTCAAGGGGAATAAATCTCTTGTAGCGAATATCTGTCTTTGAAGCTGCTTGATTATTAACAACTCATTATTCTCTTGTATAATGAAGAAATTCCATTGAATGATAACCGTACAATTGCTATTACCAAATGTTGGTTGGTTTCCAGGCTTTATGAAAGCAAGTGATTATTTCATTACGACATTGAGAAAAGTATAACATTTTTTATTTAATTTTGAAGTAGTTATCGAACAGTGTATTTGTTGAAATACTATGATCATAAGCGGCTACTACCGCCCATGGATATCTGTAATCAACCCAAAATAAAATTAGATTAGTACTCGAGGTTGGCAGCAGATATGTTGCTACCCTTGAGGACTAAGTTAGAACGTCTTAAATAAGCAATTCCTGGTTACCACATCCTTCCAAGGGGTACATAGCAGCGCTTGACACGGCTATTATTATACAAAAATATGTATGGCGATGGTGCCGCCGAAGTCAAACGGCAAATGGTTCTACCACTAGGACCTCTGACAATAATTTATATTAATTAATATTCGTATTCGAAGTCCTGAATGTTTGCTTGTTGTGAGTGTGCTTACAAACACATGACACAAACATATGACATGTTTTTAAACTTAGTAACAGCGCATATTATGTCGAATTTTAAAGGTGGTAGAAGTATTTTAAAGGTGGTAGAACCCTGTGTGGTTCGACTACGGCGGCACCACCGCCACACCTATTTCTGCCTAATAACAGCAGTGTTAAGCGCTGCTGTGTTCTGGTCTGCTACTGTTGTCTGCTACTTCCATATTATAAAAAAAGTTGTTGTAACAGTGTAGGAAAGTATTACAAAGAAAACTTAACTCCTGCAAGTTCTCCATAAAGTCCATAAGAATTTTCCAATTTGCAATTGAATAAGCAATTTAGTTAATTGTAATTTAATATCCTTCTCTGTCTGAGAGATGATAGAAATCAGACAGCAATGGCTTGAGGATGAAACAGCATTAATTTTTAAACATACGACGTTTTATGCCATAAATAAAAAAAAAACACGTTTCCCAGTGAAAACGGATGAATATCTCAATTCTACTACGAAATCGATTCTGCTACCAAGAAGGCAGCTTATAAATAAGTAAAAGCTTACCTTTTCTGACGTGGGTGACTCTTCCTTAATATCCTCCTCTAGTAGACCTTTTGCTTTCGCCGGCTGCGAGAACAGCAGCGGATTGCTCAGCGAGTTCGGAGCTGATTTCGTCAAGAACCAGTTCTGTTCAGGCTCGTGCAACATCGGTTCGTGTTCTAGATCGAACCTCCTAGACCCTAGAGCAGCTCCTAACGCCCCTGAAACCGACTTCCTTAACTTCTGGAGGCTGTTGAAACCCTGCTGCAACTGCTTGCCCTGGAAGCAATCGTAGAAACACGACATGCCTTTAAACTACGCAGAGTTGGAGCTGCCCGATACGGTAACCGCTGACGAGGAATAAAGATTAAAATTGACGCTGGAAAATCCGAATTGTTTCGAATTGTTAAAGGAAGTTAGAGAATAAGTTTATTCGATGAAATTAAGGAAGATAAGGTATTTACAAGATTATTGCTATTTACCCACGTATTAACAAGATTGTGATCATTAGACCACGTGAAATATATTTTCTATAAATCACATTTAACGTTAAAAAAAACTTTTAAGAATTAATAAATAAAAATCACTTACAATGTCAATGATGTCAGTCATAACTCTTTATTTTATTGATTGACTTTTGTATAAACCAAGGACTATTATTTTATAATTTATATAACGTTGGCAACTATTTACTATGATGAAATATTAAACTCGTTCTGAGCTAAGATTTAACCTTTAACACTAACGAAGAGTTCTGCAAAGTAAAATATAAACTAAAGCTAGAATGCAACTATAGGGTTAATGCAAATAATACAGTCTTAAGCTATTCACATAAGACTTAAAACCACTTAAACATTTAACTTACTAAACTTTAATAAACACAGTTATTCTCACGACTCTCTCGACCCTAGTGGAGAATAATAAAACCCCTCGAGAGAACGATACGAATATGTTCGCAAAAGAACAATTATCAAAGCAGGGTTACAATGATAGAAATTAGCAGTCAAAACGACCCTTCGGTGAAGGCACTTGAGATTTTTTGCTGAAATGTATACTGAAGAGAGTTTTGTAGCGACAGTCTAAGCGATTAACGATAAGCTAATTTTGCTACGAGTAAGAAGGTAGAAAGGATTTATAGGTACTAGGTGATTTTTGCAATGAGTCTTGTCATTAGAGTATGGAACAATCGTACTTTCTTTGATTAATCTGGTGATTCCATTTCGGTCGGAATTGACGAACAGAGAATTACTTAGGACAGTAACTATAGTACATTCAGATTTATAAAGATATTTTTGTGCCATCTCTTAACTGTAACATTTATATGTAGATAAGATTTCGATATTATAGAAAGCAATTTAAGATCACTACGCGCAGAAGATCTTCAAAACAAATATAATTCGAAACGAAAAATACGTCTAAATAAAGCGTAAGCGTAATTTGTGGCGACTATAAAGCACGGTATCGTCGTTTTGTCTACATCCTGCACATATACAAGCTCCAAACTGAACTGTCGGAACAGGGTCGCTCCCGGGGCAAGACCTAGCCCGGCGGAGATCTCTCTTTGCGAAATATTAAAGTTACCCGCATCCGCTTGTGAACCGCCCGCTTGCAGTAGCACCACATCCATAATGCTCGTCCAAATGTGAAAAGGCGTGAATGCCGCGTTGATAGAATTCTTTATACCACAGCCTCACCTCTAGTTTGAATTACATTTGATATAACTGTATTGTGGCAACTCGTGTAGAAGGACTTTGTACACGGCTCCAAAACGTTTTCTCTTTAGATGCGAGCTACGGTTTGAGCCGTCTATTCTCTTTGTTCCTTTGACATGTGTTTTGTTTTTTGAAAGGCGAAGTTGTTTTGGTACGTACCTATTTAATTTTTGGATTGTTGAGCCATTTATGAATTGTTTTGTTTGTGGCAGTATTTAATTAAAATAATGATTGCGTAATATTATCGTTTAGTTCACAGTTAATGATACATTGTTATATTTATTAACGTTATATGCCTGTTATTTTATTTCAGCTTTTTGGAACATTGTAAAGCTTTTTTGGTTTTGGTGGTTACGGCAATTTTGGAATATGTCAGAATAAATGGTATATATTTTTCTTACCTTTTAAGCAAAAACACAGCATTCTATGTCATTGCTCTTAAAGATAAGTCACAAAGCGGTGCCTTCGAAATCGAGCTACGAACTCAGCAAGTGATATTTTTATATGACTGAAATCGTAAATAAGCGTGGAGTGCATCTGATGGTAAGAGTTCACTGTTGTTTAAGGATATCTGTAACTAACTTCACACAGAACACGGATTCTATTTGAAGTCGGTTACTGATGCGTTGCCACTTCTGCGGACAAAGATTGACCATCAAAACGCAAGAGACAGGACCTAAAAAATAGTTAAAGTCCTATCTATGTCGTCAAATCTAATTGCTGACAACTCGAACGTAATCTCGAGCACCTAATTCACTAAACTTGCTCAGAATTAATCTCGCACCTTCCGCCTCAACAAAAAGCAACCACAATTTCCTCAAAAAGTTACAATTTTGCTCTACAACCCTATCGTGATCGGGGAACATGCATCAATCAACGTCAGGCATAGGGCTGGCACTTTAGCTTTTTTCGTTAAAATAACTTTGGAAATGAGAATTTGGAAAGTGGGAGCGGACGAAGTGAAAAGTTGGTTTGTGTTTCCAAAATCTTGCTTCCTCGGCCTTTCCTTACCCTGGATTTTAATTTTTTGCAATAAATTACAGTTATTTGCAGCGTAAAAAGTACTCTACGTCATTTTAACTAATATTATAAATGCGAAAGTGAGTTTATTTGTTTATTTGCTATGCTTTTATGCCTTATTTACTAAAACGATTGTCATAAAATTTTGTACACTCGTTGTCAGAGGTCCAGAAAAGGACGTAGGGTAATTTTTATTACAAAAAAAACGGGTATTCCCAAATGATAGATAAAAGCAACTATTATCATCAAATTGTGTCAGTTTTCTTTTTCACTGCAGATTAGTTATAAATTAAATATTAACTTTAACGTATCGTATCAGTATAACGTATATTTATTTTTACTGACAACAACAACACTAAAACGCAGCAACAACAACCAACAACAACGACAACAACAACAACAATGACAACATTTATTCTATTTGTCAGAAATGTGATGACTCAACCCTACATGGAGTATGGTAGCTGGTCTTTTATGCAATGTTGTAACACTATGTTGCATAAGTCGAAGGAGTTCTGATACGTGCCTACTGCTCAGTCATACAGAAACTATATTGATACTTACTTATTGGATTGGCACTATGACATGAAGTAGTGATAGCCTAGTGGTTAAGGAACGCGGCCTCTCATTCGAGGCGTCCGAGGTTCAAACCTCTGACTTTTCTAAGTTATGTGCGTATTAGAAATTAATTATCACTTGCTTTAACGGTGAAGGAAAACATCG
>DWIJ01000511.1:0-11122 GCA_018248315.1 Chioides albofasciatus
AATTTGAAGTAAAATATAGTTCAAAATTAATAAAGATTAAATTTTAAAGCGCCACTAAATAAGGAATGATATAGTTATCAGTTAGTCTTTATTTTGAAAGAAGTTACTGTTGAGTTACTTTAGAGGAGTAGAACTTGTGTTCACGAGAATCGCGTGTATGTTTGAACGGAGTACGCGAAGAGTCCAGCAAGGTTGCAGGGCAAGTGCCATGTACATGGCTAGTGAACTCTCGTTTGTAGCTAGTACTACCGTCGCCTAAGACAAAGTGGGAAGTATTGCCATGCTGCCGACCGTGGCGTTCTACTCTCTCAACCCTCTCAGAACGCTCAGATCTTTGCGCATGTTCAGATCGCGAAAAACTGCCATACGCCTTTGCTTCTGATTGACCGTAAAATTCTCCGCCTACACGAAGATTGTCCCTGGATGTAACACGAGGCTGACGTTCAACAATCAAGGTTGATTGCCCATCCCTTCTTTGTTGTCGTCGAGAATCGGAACTCTCTGAATGTTGCGATATCACAGCCATGTTTTCCCGAGCAGAACGATGCATAGAGCTGATACTTTTTCTATCAGTACTCTGTGTTGAATTACTAATATATTCACCACGGTCACATAAATTGCTGATGCTTTTACGCTGTGCCGCAGCAGTTGAGCTGATAGAATGATGAGCTTCAGTAGCTGATGACACACCTTTACGATGTAGAACAGCGTTGGAACTGGCTGCATCAGAGACTAAATCAGAAGTGCGTTTGTGATGTCCGACTGTGCTACGCGTTGTGTCTACATTGTTTGTGACATCCCCTCCACCGTGCATAGCTCGTTGGAATTCGATGCTTGTTTTCGTAACACTGTCACTCAGTTGACTTCTATTGACAATTTGTGACTGATGAGTAGATCTTGAAATATTTTCTGTGTGGCTACCTGTTATTACGTTATTTATAGAACTAGCACTACGTCTAGCATGATGATCGGATGTAACATGGCGCTGTTGTAAATTTGTCCTGTGATCGGATGTTTGAATATCTTGGACATTGGAGTCAACGTGTCGTCTTTGAATAGGGCTGTCTGAACCAATTGGTTGGGGTGATCTCGTACTTTGATCAATTCCTCTTGTTACATTGGTAACGTTTTGTTGAGTGCGGCTGTCAGTCGAAGTATGACTATAACGTTGTTGCGTATTTACATTTTGAATATTCGAAGTCGACGAGGAAGACTGCTGTGAAGATACGACCTTTTGCGTTACATTTTCACCAGTATCATTCCTTACTATTGTGCCTCCATGTTGAGTGTGATGAGTACTCTTTGTAAGACTTTGGTCTTGATCATGGTGTCCTTCTCTAACAATGTAGGTTGTATTAGAAATATTACGCCTCGACTGGTTATCGGTGATATGGTGTTGTTGGCGAGAGTCGTGCACGTTGCTGGTAGTGGTCATATTTCTTTGCTCTGAGGAAATAAGGTTCTGAGATGTTTCACCGCCGGCCGGTTTATGACGATGAATATTATGGTCGTCTGTAACTCTTTTTCCACCATAGGAAGGAGCATCGCCACTAGTAACAGTATTAACTTCTACGTTTCTCGTTACTGTAACCCATTTTCCCGCTATCAGTTTCTTTTCCGTTACTTGTTTCATTACCTTGGTTATATTACTGGAAGTAGTAGTCGTTTTTGAATCCATTTTGTTTACGACATTTTTATCACTTAAGTTTCTTACCACAGACTTGTCTGATTTATGTTGAGTGTCTGTACGGTCTGAAATTTGGGACGAAGTTCGATTAATATTTGTTTGGGACCCTTTATGGTCAACGACGTCTTGAGAAGTAACTGTCGAATGTTTAGTATGGGTTCCCTTCTGCAAGTGCTTCGCGGTAGAGTGTTCCACAGTCGTATGCTTTACATGCGTCGCCCGTTCAGTCTTTTGCACTTTGTCATCATGCATTTCGATATTACTCCGTGTAATGTGCTGGGATCTGTTATAATCATCTCGCTCAGAAAGTTGCTTCGAATCTACTGTGCTTCTAGTGGAATCAAAGTGAACAGTAGTAGTACCATGTCTTACGACATCACTACGTTGATCATGCTGTACGACATCACTACGTTGATCATGCCTTACGACATCACTATGTTGATCTTTTGGCCTTAATTCCTCTTGTGGTCCTGGTTGATCTCTACGTCCATTTATGGTTTGCGGTGTTCTGGACCTTGAGGGTTCTCTGTCCGTTTCTGGATGCAAATTATCCTTTGGCTTAATTGGATCTGGACGAACACCAGGTTGCCACTTTTGTTGTGTAGGTCGATCAAACTCGCCTTCGGATTTCAGATTATCCTTTGGACGAATTTGTTCCGGTCTCTCACCAGGTTTCCATGGACTCCTTGGATGATCATGATCGGTACCTTGTGGTCTTCTTGTACCTGGATGATCTCCCGGTTCCCATTTCTGTTGAGAAGGACGATCAAAATCGCCTTCGGGCTTAAGATTATCCTTGGGACGGAATTGTTCCGGTCTCTCCCCAGGTTGCCATGGACTCCTTGGATGGTCACGATCGGTACCTTGTGGTTTCCTTGTACCTGGATGATCTCCCGGTTCCCATTTCTGTTGAGAAGGACGATCAAATTCGCCTTCGGGCTTAAGATTATCCTTTGGACGAAATTGTTCCGGCCTCTCACCAGGTTGCCATGGACTCCTTGGATGGTCACGATCGGTACCTTGTGGTTTCCTTGTACCTGGATGAACTCTGGGTTCCCATTTCTGTTGAGAAGGACGATCAAATTCGCCTTCGGGCTTAAGATTATCCTTTGGACGGAATTGTTCTGGTCTTTCACCGGGTTGCCACGGACCCTTAGGATGTTTATCGAGGTCACTTCTTGGAGGTTTATCGTCCTTTGGCTTCCTGGATTCTTGATCACCTGTTTTGTCCCAAGATGGTCTGGAGGGCTTTTCTCCATCGGGTGTGGTACGAGTGGGTTTTCCAGGATGTGATTGGCGGTCACCTGGAACGTAATCTTCCGGTTCCAAAATGGTTCTTTCAGGTGTTGCCCACTTTGGCCTAGTTGGATGTTTGCCATCTGTGGGTTCATGTTTATCGCCAGGTTTCGTTGGTGTATGTCTCTCCCCATTAATAGGCTCAGGCGCCTTATCTGTCTCCTGATCAGGTGTTTTATCATGAGGGTAATAAGTAATAGCAGTTTTATCACCCTTAATAACCTTGTAATCATCTCTTCGCTTGTGATCTTCAAATACCCCTTCAATTTTCAGATTGTCTTCTCTCCTAGTTAATTTCACTCTCTGTCCTTTAACAACCCTGTATGTGTCTGATGATGATGTATGAATGTTCTCCATCCTTCCTTCCATTTTCAGATTATCTTCATGTTTGACAAGAGCTCTTCTTTCTCCAGTGACAACGCTGTAATCATTTCGTTGTTTCATATCTATAAATTCACCTTCTATTTTCAAGTTATCTTCTCGCCTTATAATATCAACTCTTTCTATTTTTTGCTTATGACGTACGTCAATATCTCGTTCAATTGTAATATTGTCCACTTGCTTAAATGGTTTACGCTTTTCGGCAGGTTGTGATGGTACAACTTCAGGCTTATAGAATTTACCGTCTGGTTTAAGATTGTCTTGTGGTTTAACTACTGGTGCTCTCTCGCCTTTAGTAGCACTATAATCGTTACGAGTGTGAAGATCAATGAATTCACCTTCAGTCCTCAAATTATCTTCATGCTTTTGAATAATTATCTTTTCAGTTCTGTCTATACGCTTGTAATCATCTCTAGAGCGATGAGTATCAATAACACCCTCCATTTTGAGGTGATCTTCATGTTTTACAACTTCTACGCGATCTCCTCGGGTAGCTGTGTAGTCAGTTCTTCGTATAACTTCCATGTCGCCTTCTGGTTTCAAATTGTCTTTCGGTTTCTTTTGGACTGGTCTTTCTCCTACCGGTTGCGGCTTTGCTTTCTCTGGCCGATCAAATTCCCCTTCGGGTTTAAGGTTATCTTGTGGCTTTTTAGGAGTTTGTCTTTCTGCGGGGTGCCATTTATCATGTTTAGGCTTCTCGAATTCACCCTCTGGTTTCAAATTGTCTTTCGGCTTCTTGACTTCGGGACGTTCAGCTGGACGCCATTTTTCTTGCGTAGGAGTTTCGAAATCACCTTCAGGTTTCAAATTATCTTTAGGCTTCTTTGGCGTTTGCCTCTCGGCTGGCCGCCATTCGTCTTGCTTAGGCTTTTCGAATTCCCCTTCTGGTTTTAAGTTATCTTTAGGTTTAACAACTTGAGGTTTTTCAGCAGGACGCCATTTATCTTGTTTAGGTGCTTCGAATTCTCCTTCTGGTTTAAGGTTATCCTGTGGTTTCTTTGGAGTCTGCCTTTCAGCTGGACGCCACTCGTCATGCTTGGGCTTTTCAAACTCACCTTCTGGCCTCAAATTATCTTGAGGCTTTTTAGGAGTCTGTCGTTCTGCAGGACGCCATTTTTCTGGTTCCTGCTTCTCAAATTCACCTTCAGGCCTAAGGTTATCTTTTGGTTTTTTAGGAGTTTGCCTTTCCGCAGGTTGCCAACGGTCAGGCTTCGGTTGCTCAAATTCTCCCTCAGGTTTAAGATTATCTTGCGGTCTCTTCTGTTTGGGACGTTCGGCTGGTCGCCACTGATCTTTTTCAGGGGTTGTAAATTCTCCTTCAGGTCTCAAATTATCTTCAGGCTTGGTTGCCTTCGGTCTCTCAGCAGGGCGCCATTGATCAGGCTTAGGTTGTTCAAATTCTCCCTCCGGTTTCAAATTATCCTTCGGTTTTCTCTGAACAGGGCGTTCAGCAGGTTGCCATTCTTCAGGTTGCCTTCTTTCAAATTCTCCTTCAGGGCGCAAATTATCATCCGGTCTTTTCTGTTGCGGTCGTTCAGCGGGTCTCCATTTTTCGCGTTCAGGAGTTTCAAATTCACCTTCCGGTTTCAAATTGTCTTTCGGCTTTTTAGGTGTTTGCCTCTCAGCGGGACGCCACTCATCCTGCTTTGGTTGTTCGAAATCGCCCTCGGGTTTGAGATTATCTTGAGGCTTCTTTTGCTTAGGACGTTCAGCGGGACGCCACTTTTCACGTTCAGGAGTTTCAAATTCACCTTCAGGTTTCAAATTATCTTTCGGTTTGGTAGGTGTTTGTCTTTCAGCCGGACGCCACTCGTCGTGCTTTGGCTGTTCAAAATCACCTTCAGGCTTAAGATTGTCTTTTGGTTTCTTCTGAACAGGTCGCTCAGCAGGTCGCCATTCTTCTTGTTTAGGAGTTTCAAAATCTCCTTCTGGTTTTAAGTTATCCTTCGGCTTTTTAGGCGTCTGTCTCTCAGCTGGACGCCACTCATCGTGCTTCGGTTGTTCAAAGTCACCTTCCGGTCTTAAATTGTCTTTGGGTTTTTTAGCCGTTGGCCTCTCAGCTGGTCGCCATTCTTCATGTCTTGGCTGCTCAAAGTCACCTTCAGGTTTGAGATTGTCTTGAGGCTTCTTTTGTACTGGGCGTTCAGCTGGACGCCATTTTTCACGTTCAGGAGTTTCAAAATCACCTTCTGGTTTCAAGTTATCTTTTGGTTTCTTGGGTGTTTGCCTTTCTGCAGGACGCCATTCATCTTGTTTAGGTTGTTCAAAATCACCCTCAGGTCGTAAGTTATCTTTAGGTTTTTTAGCCGTTTGCCTTTCAGCTGGGCGCCATTCTTCGGGTCTTGGTTGTTCAAATTCTCCTTCCGGTTTGAGATTATCTTTGGGTTTCTTTTGAACTGGACGTTCAGCTGGACGCCATTGCTCACGTTCAGGAGTTTCAAAGTCACCTTCAGGTTTCAAGTTGTCTTTTGGCTTTTTAGGAGTTTGTCTCTCAGCCGGTCGCCACTCGTCTTGTTTTGGTTGTTCAAAGTCACCTTCTGGTCTGAGATTATCTTCAGGTTTCTTCTGTTTAGGACGTTCAGCTGGACGCCACTTCTCACGTTCAGGAGTCTCAAATTCACCTTCAGGTTTTAAGTTATCCTTCGGTTTTTTGGCCGTCTGTCTCTCTGCCGGTCGCCACTCTTCGGGTCTAGGTTGTTCGAAATCACCTTCAGGTTTGAGATTATCTTTCGGTTTCTTTTGTACTGGACGTTCAGCTGGACGCCACTGTTCCCGTTCAGGTGTTTCAAATTCACCTTCAGGTTTTAAGTTATCCTTTGGCTTTCTAGGTGTTTGTCTTTCAGCTGGACGCCATTCATCTTGTTTGGGCTGTTCAAAATCACCTTCAGGTTTGAGATTATCTTGAGGTCTTTTCTGTTTAGGGCGTTCGGCAGGTCGCCATTCCTCCTTTTCAGGAGTTTCAAAGTCTCCTTCTGGTTTCAAGTTGTCTTTTGGTTTTTTAGGAGTTTGCCTTTCCGCTGGTCGCCATTCATCTTGTTTAGGCTGTTCAAATTCCCCTTCTGGCCTAAGATTATCTTGAGGTCTTTTTTGTTTTGGGCGTTCAGCAGGTCTCCATTCCTCTTTTTCAGGAGTTTCAAAGTCTCCTTCTGGTTTCAAATTATCTTTTGGTTTTTTAGGAGTTTGTCTTTCTGCTGGTCGCCATTCATCTTGTTTTGGTTGTTCAAAGTCCCCTTCTGGCCTAAGATTGTCTTTCGGTCTTTTTTGTTTGGGACGTTCGGCAGGTCTCCATTCCTCTTTTTCAGGAGTTTCAAAGTCACCCTCTGGTTTCAAGTTGTCTTTTGGTTTTTTAGGAGTTTGTCTCTCCGCTGGACGCCATTCTTCGTGTTTTGGTTGTTCAAAATCACCTTCTGGTTTCAAATTGTCTTCAGGTTTCTTTTGTTTAGGGCGTTCAGCAGGTTTCCATTCTTCCAGCTTAGGTTTCTCAAATTCTCCTTCTGGTTTTAGGTTGTCTTTTGGCCTTTTAAGCTCTGGTCTTTCTGTTCTTATTTCTTTATGTGTTATATATTCTTCTTGACTTGTTGTTATGTTTTCCACATTTTCAGTTGAATAAAATTTGTCGAAATCTTCCTTGGTCCATGTACGCCTTCTCTGTGGACGTTCTACCACTGTTGTCTTTTCAGTAAAATCATTTTGATTTGAAGTAACGAAATCAATTTCTCCCTCGCGTATCAAATTATCAGTTCTCTTTGTCACAACAGTCGTTCTCTCGACAATGTCAGTGTAATCAATAAATTCCGACTTGGATGTGGTGTCAGTTGTCATTTCTCCTTCAATTTTCGTCCAGGTATTGCGTCGAACAGGTTTTGGCCTTTCAGTTGGTTTAACTGTAAACTCGCTGCGTGAAGTTGTTTCATCTGCAATTAAAAGAGAAAAATGAAATTAGTATTGATAGGTAGCAAAACTTATAAATAAACTTGTATTGAAAGCATTATTTTGGGTCGAAATTTTGAAATACATACCTGTAAATTCTCCTTCCACGATGATGTTGTCAGTACGTCTTATTATTTCCGCTCGTTCGCCTCTCACAACTTTGTAATCATCTGTTCTTGTAGTCGTGAATTCACCTTCAGGGTGAAGGTTATCTTTAGGTCTCCGCTGTTGAGGTCTCTCGGCAGGCGCCCATTCTTCTTTCTTAGGTGTAGTAAACTCTCCTTCAGGTTTAAGATTGTCTTCAGGTTTCTTTTGTTTAGGTCTCTCAGCCGGTTGCCAAGGCTCTTTTTTCGGAGATGTGAATTCTCCTTCTGGCTTAAGATTATCTTCCGGTCGACGAACTGGTGCCCTATCGCCAGGTTGCCATTCTTCTGGCTTCCTTTTTTCAAATTCTCCCTCTGGTCGTAAATTATCTTCTGGCCGACGTACAGGAGCTCTCTCACCTGGACGCCAGTCTTCAGGTCTACGTTTTTCAAAATCACCTTCGGGCTTCAGATTATCTTCAGGTTTTTTAGGCTTTTGTCTTTCCGCTGGTCTCCAGGTTTCCTTATCAGGCGTAGTAAATTCCCCTTCAGGTCTTAAATTATCTTCCGGACGACGAACAGGAGCTCTGTCACCAGGTCTCCATTCATCTGGTTTTCGTTTCTCAAAATCACCTTCAGGGCGTAAGTTATCTTCAGGCTTTTTCGGCTTTGGACGCTCTGCTGGTCTCCATTGCTCTTTCTCAGGTGTAGTGAATTCACCTTCTGGTTTGAGATTGTCTTCAGGTCGGCGCATCGGTGCCCTATCACCAGGTCTCCACTGTTCAGGTTTTCTGTCCTCGAAATCACCTTCGGGCTTCAAATTGTCTTCTGGACGACGCACGGGTGCTCTGTCACCGGGACGCCACTCTTCTGGACGACGTTTTTCAAATTCGCCTTCAGGCCTCAAGTTGTCTTCTGGACGACGGACTGGAGCTCTCTCGCCAGGTTTCCACTCTTCGGGTCTTCTATCTTCAAAGTCTCCTTCTGGTCTCAAATTGTCTTCTGGTCGACGCACAGGAGCTCTATCTCCAGGCCGCCATTCTTCAGGTCGACGTTTCTCAAATTCTCCCTCTGGACGCAAGTTATCTTCAGGTCTTATGGGTTTTTGTCGCTCAGCGGGACGCCACGGTTCCTTTTCAGGGGAAGTGAATTCACCCTCGGGTCTCAAGTTATCATCTGGGCGTCGAACTGGAGCTCTGTCACCCGGCTGCCATTCTTCTGGTCGGCGTTTTTCAAATTCTCCTTCGGGCTTCAAGTTGTCTTCTGGGCGACGAACTGGAGCTCTATCGCCAGGGCGCCATTCTTCCGGGCGGCGTTTTTCAAAATCTCCTTCTGGTCTCAAATTGTCTTCTGGTTTTTTAGGTCTTTGACGCTCAGCAGGTTGCCAGGGCTGTTTTTCAGGAGTAGTAAATTCACCTTCAGGTCTTAAGTTATCATCTGGACGGCGAACAGGAGCTCTGTCTCCCGGTTGCCATTCCTCTGGTCTGCGCTTTGCGAACTCTCCCTCTGGTTTCAAGTTATCTTCTGGACGACGGACGGGTGCTCTGTCACCTGGCCGCCATTCTTCAGGTTGTCGCTTTTCAAAGTCACCTTCTGGCTTAAGGTTGTCTTCAGGCTTCGTAGGTTTGGGTCGCTCAACAGGTTGCCAGCGGGGGCGCTCGGGTTCTTGAAACTCGCCTTCGAGTCGAAGATGATCTTCATGATGAACAGCGGTAGTACGACTGACGTGTTTTTCGTCGTAGTCTTGTTTGTACGCGGAGACCACACTCGTTGTGTGCTCCACATCGAACAATGGCTCCGGGACATCGTTGTGTGGGCAGCGGTGACGCCTGTAACAAAGAAATACTTTTAGATTTATATCAGCAACACCTAAGAATGAGAGTATTTCCGTATAGTGAAATTGGTTGTTAACCGCGCGTATATTTTTTAACTTTATTAGTTTTTTTAACCTTTGAAAAAGCTTAATTTATAATGTGATTTCAATACCTAAATATGATAACGAATATGGTTTTCGGACGCATAATATTGGATGCTGCAGCCGCTTATTTATAAAGTGCTAAATATGCCAATACTAAGGCAGTGTACAATGAACTTCGAATCAAATACGTTATAAATCGCTGTTAATATTATTTTTCTAATATGTAATACCAACATCACTTATTCTTCTCTTCAGGTCAATGGATAAGAGGATACTCGTAGCCAGTTCCAGACATAACGAGTAAGAATACTTCAGCTATATCTACTTATAGACTTACTTATCTTACTTACTTATCTTACTTACTTATCTTACTTATTGTTACATACATAGTAATAGTATACAAACAAAACAGCAGTAGGTACCTAACAACTCAATTACCTAAGTTTAATTAAGGCGATACTTCTAATACGTACAATACGATCTAACAACAACTTTGATATTTTTTCATGTACTTATTAGACTTTAATTTCTTAAAAGAAAACATTAACTACTTGAATGTGAACACTGAAACAAACATGAAAATCGAAGTATTTCATTGAATTATGAATTCAATGCCGTTGTAATGACTAATAATAAGTTTAAGTTCCAGTTGTAGACAATAACAAAACTGCTAAACACAATCACCTTTTCCAACGGTAAGGATGTAAATACAAAGGGAACCGACGCGGTTGCGGCAAAGGCGGCAACATCAACGGCTTGGCCATCACACGCGTCCATTGCGCTCACTTCATCCGAGACTTTTACCACAAAATATCGAGAAGGTTCATAGCACTGCATTACTTAAATCCACAAATAAACTCGTTCATGGCTTGACCCCGACAAACATTAATTATTTACAACCTTAAAGTTTCCACCCTGACAGAAAAACATCTAAATGTAACCAGTTTAAAGCATACATTTTAAGTTCATCTCGAAATAACAATAACTATTAACTAGGTAATATTGCTTGAAGTAGACTAGAAGAGCTTCTATTATTATGTCTACGAATGGCATAGACCAAGCGCCCGGCAATAGATCGCGGTGCGTACTGCCGTGACTACTGCTTTCTACGCGCGCGGAAAACTGAAAACTTATGTCTACATCAGTAGACAACGTACCTAGTTTAATCTTTTCCATACCCGTATACTGGTATGTAAAATGAATGTAAAATTACCAAGTTAACTATTTCTTCTTTTATTTTCTTTTTGATTGTTGCATTTAACTTATTTTCTAATTGGTTCACTTACATGCTTAATAAAGTTAGGAAAATTAACTGTGATAAATTTTGCAATAAATGATAATAAACATTAAAGTAGGTAAATCGCTTTTTAACGTTTTAACTTTAATTTAGTAAAGCAGTAAAAAACGGAAAACGCCCTATATAAAACATAAATTGTTTGACCTAAAAAAGTTAGGCAACAACAACTGACCTACTGCCGTTGCTACAGTAACTACAGTAACTCCTACTGAAGCTTTCATGGAAACGCCGCGCCGCCTCCACCTACACTAATTTGTGCGAAATATAGGTATCTATACATTTCAGTATTTTTAATTTAGGATCCATCAAAGTCATTATACAAGTTACGAGCAGAACTCGCGGCTTCAGCCGTTGGGTTACATTATCGAAATTTTCACGTAGATTCCTATTTTTATTGTATTTAATATAGTCTATGTTCATCAGGGATAATGTAGGATTCTAAGGGTAAAAGATTTTTTCAAATCGGTCCAGTAGTTTCGGAGCCTATTCAATTCAAATAAACAAACAAAAAATCTAATCTTTCCCTTTTT
>DWIJ01000512.1:0-11119 GCA_018248315.1 Chioides albofasciatus
ATAATAACCGACACTGTGTTGTTTACATCGCCGCCATACTTGTGTCACTAACCTGTTAGGGTCAAATTACCGTCAAAATCAAAATGCATCCGTGAGTTTTGCGAGTGGGGCGCGTTATCGACTGGGGCACATATGCCTGGTTTACCCTACATAAAAAAAAATATATATTATGCGTGTGTATTGGTTTAATGAAAACGAGAACCCGCGGCTTCGCCCGTTTGGTTACATTATCGAAATTTTCACGCGGATACCTACTGTTTTCTCATCTATACTAATGTTATAATAAAGAGATAAGACTAACTTCAAGTAGGGGAACACGATGCCCATACATAGCAGCTGTTATTTGAATGTAAAGGCAAAAAAATAGAAAGGGAATTATTTCGATTATAATTTAATTTATAATTCGTATTATGACGTCATAAAATATTATTATCACCTATCAATTTACAAATATACTGGCTAATAGTGCAGACGTACCTAACATTCCCAAACTATTTCCGTAGTTAAGTTAAATATTCGAAATACATCTATTTGTTTACCGAACCATTCCTTGGAAATTAACAAGTGCCCTTATTCCTTCGGAAGTTTTTATTTGCACCCGATAAGATATGGATATTGATATGTAAGGTAGGAGCACAAATGTCCAGTGCGAGCCCGGCCCTCTCCGTTGACACGCGATATCAGATTTGTTTACTGTCTATAACTATTTAGTATCGAATAAACATGAGTAAGGAAGGTGCCGATACAGATGAGAATTCCCCGTTACTAGGTGCGAATAATGAAAGGACTAGTGATACGAGTGCTGTGGATGGTATGGTGTCGTCAACAGAAACTATAGTGTTTGACAGTAAATTGATGAAGACTTCGACACAAGCGGAGGAGTTGGCGGCCACGTGGGGCGGCCGCTGCTCCCTTCCGGACTCCGGGAGGCTACGCCGAGTGCACTCTTGGTCTGGAGGACCGCCTGATGATGTTACTTCGGAGATTAGAATCTTGAGAGAACGGTAATTAATTAATTAAATTACGTTGTATACATTACTATACTGACTTAAACAAACAAAAAATGTGTAAATTTAAAAATAATTTATAATGCGGAGGATTAACTTGTAAAATTGTTTTAAGTACCTCTACAACCAAGTGCACCGTTTGTCTGGAGGTTACGAACTTTCGGTTTAGTTACCTCTAGATTTTTGGCTTAACATTTGAGACAACTTTTTATTTTGATTGAATTGAATAGGAAAAAAATGAGTGTGCACTTTTTGCGTTAGGTAGGTATGTAAGTACATACTTTGTCAGGTAAAAACTATTAAATCATTCTTTAATCCCTTTAACAGTAACCTACCTACACGCGTTCTATTTATTGCTTCATTTTGCTATTTTTTCTTTTAGTGTTCAGCTTTTATTGAGATAATTAAAAATACTTATAGTGGAAATCTATTAGCATCCTTTCACTTTCTTACACACCAATGAAATGATGAAATTATTAAGTAATATTATGAACTTGTGAATGAAATAATAACATTGCTGATAGAATTTCCAAGGTTTGCGACATACCTATGATAGCATAGGAGTTAGGTTGTAAATAAATTATATCAATTTTATCATCATAGATAAGAAACTACTTACATATTATAACAATTGCCAGAAGCATCAATAAAAAGTAACGTAATGTTTTCGTAAAATCGATTCCTAAATGTCATTCTGAATGCAAGTGATAGAAAACCCTTCGTGGCTTTGACTCCGGACTCGGAGGTGCCACCGACAACCTATTTCTGTCTTATAAGTGTTAAACGCTGCTGTATTCTGGATTTGAAACATGTAGTAAAAAAGAGAAACTTGCACAGAGTGTTCGTTCTATCTTAGACCTTAGGTAGTAGTCAGGAAACTGTTTTTTAAATTGCTAAGTTATTTACAGATTTTCCACCAGATTTACAAAGTTCTAAATGAAATGAATCATTTTTTTCAAAACTAGGTTTTGTGTGCTACACTGTAGCACTTCATTACATTTGAGTTGTATAAAATCCAAGCTTACAAACTTATATTATCTACGGATAGGTTAAGATGTAACCTTGTAAAATAACTTGAAACTAGCTGACCCAAATTACTAGTTACAAATACATGGCAATGCACTTGTGACTGCACTGCACTTCATATGAAATTTCATTCATCTGTAGGTGACGGCGAAATGTCGCAATAGTAAGCAACGGTTGATCTATTTCATGCAATGACATCTACATACATCGCTACCGTATACATAGGTATATATACAAACACCTTAGGGCCTCAGCAGACATGCTACTTTTAACATCGCCCATCGACGATTTAGATGCTTTTCAGATCAATGTAGTTGCCAAAACACGAGTTTTTGATATCGCGACGATAGGCGGCACATCGTCAAAACGCTATACAGAATCGATTCAGTGAACAAAACACGAATCGTCGACGTTAAAAGGTATTTCTGATCTCTGATTAACAACTGGATTTCAATGATTGTCAAAGAGCGCCGTTTGGGGGCCCTTGTGGCTGTCATCTGGTAGGAATCTAATTTTGGCCCCTGGGGACTAAGCTGGAACGACTCTGAAAAGCATATCGTCCTTACCACATCCTTCAAAGCAGAACGCAACAGCGCTTAAGACTGTTGTTGATCTAAGTTATAATTATAAGAATCCTATTACATGTACATGTGATAAAAATTACCCATATTATTATGAAATATTACTTAATAATTATTTTTTATGTTCTAGATTAGTAAGAACACAAACAAGATTACGACCGGGTGCGGTCAGGCACCTCTCCCGGCACCAGCGACTCACTTTAGCATCACTGGCGCTCGTGGACTTCATGAGCTTCTGTTCCATGAGCATCATGGCTCCCTTCTTTCCCCGAGAAGCTTCTATCAAGGGCCTGTCGGACACCATGTGTGGTATCGTGTTCAGCTTCTACGCAGTCATCATGTTTCTGACTTCACCGTTATTTGGGAAGTTTGTAAGTATATTTCTAATACAGAAGTTTAAAATTTCTTCATTAGGCTGTCCGATCATTTTCTATTATCGCTTGACCCATTGGCAGTTGCTAAAGCTGCCATCTTGTCGCTTAGGCTACTGAATAGTTGCTTAAACGGCTACTGCTCGGGCGTCCAATATGTTGCTTGAGCGACCCACAAACGGTACATGTTGGATTTTATTCGAAAAATCTCTGTCAACGGTCCATTGTTTACACATGTGTACAGATGCATTAAGTATTAAATAGTCGTCGAGCAATTTAACAGCAGTTTGCCTGTCGTTAAAATCTAAAGCTACCAGTTGCTCGAACAATAGTAGCGAATGGGAGATCAGCCTAATAATTCGCCACCCTACCACCGTCAGCGACCTCAATTAGTAAAATAGTCGCGTCGTAAGAATCCCTATCAAAAATTAATATACTTCAACTTATTGAGATATAAATCCTATTTTTATCTGACACGGCGATCATTGAGACCCATTAGGTATCATTGCTATGGAATATTCCAAAAATAGTCATATCTTTGACGTCCAGATTTATAGGTCTCGCGTAACAATAAATCAAATATGTGTAAGTAATGGACTGCATTATTTTGTTTAAATGAGTCATCATAAGTCACTTATCAGATGTATTATACCTAACATACACAATAATAGAATATTAATGGGTTCTTTATCCTTTAGAGATCGACAGCAATCCACTTATTGCTCGTATTTATATTGCATAGTTTTTACAACTTTATAATATTACAACTGTATAATATAGGTAAACCCCGGGTACGTAGGTATATAATATATATATGCACCTATCTGCAAACCTAATACAATACGTGCACTATTGGGAACAGTGCAAAAAGAATAAATTCAACTAATCCGCACTTAACCAGGGTAGCGGATTAAACTTTTTAATTACCAATCTGTCGCATTTCGTGAGAGATGCGTGCCCAGCAATGGCATAGTAATGGGTTAATGTTGCTGAAACAATCATGAAAAGGCCTGGAATACTGTGGTACACAGCATTAGTGGTATGTCATGTTTATTTATTTTTGACGTAAAACTTTATCTATATAATAGGTCCTGCTTGTAAACAATGATTGTAGACATAATTAGGCAAACGTATTACGTATTAATATATACGTAGACATACATAGATATCTATTTTATCTATTTATTTTATTCATTATGATTAAGTTTAAGATAAACGATACCAAAATATTGTCTAACGTAAATTATAAGTAGTAACGTTACACATTAAGACAAATAAAGAAAGACGTAATTATACGAGTAAGAGTTTATGATAGATTATATACAATAAATCACATCTTTATTTACTTAGCATCAAACATTTTGAATAATCGTATCGAACCGAAATACAATGGTTATGTAAACGTTGATATATTATACGAATGAAATAAGATAACAAAGAAGTAGGTAACAATTAACCATGTGATGTTTATTTGCAGTTACCAGCGATTGGGGCTAAGTTTATGTTCATTGCGGGGATGTTTATCGCTGGCGCCTGCAACGTTTTATTTGGGTAAGCTATATGTATAATTTGTATCCAGTAGACCTTTAAGATCGAAGAAAGTTTACCTACTCTACTAATAGGTTTTATCCGGGTCACATCGTATGTTGAAATGATCCATCATGATAGTTGGGATTACAGGATTCAAATGTCATAAGACTCATCAGTTCCTCTTTTAATTCTGAAACAAAAAAATCAAATAAATAAATCTTGCAAAGCGAAAACTATTGAAAGTAATGAGCGACACTTTTTTTTCACAATTAATTTAACTTTAATATAAGTAGACTTTTTTCATTGTTTTCAACACAAAATTCTTGTACAAAACTTCAGATCGCAGTAGACTTTAAACTAAATGCACAAAAGTGAAATATTTATCGTCGATTAGCGAAATTATAATAAATAAATTTGTAAAATATCGTTTTCAGAACCTTAGTGCTAATAGAGAACACCACGACATTTACCATCTTGTGCTTCGTGGTTAGAGGGATGGAGGCTTTGGGCGCTAGTGCCTACTCTACGGCGAGCTACGTGTTCGTAGTGAACGCTTTTCCGGACTCTATTGGGTCGGTGCTAGGCATCCTAGAGACATTTGTTGGCCTTGGAATGTCCGTTGGACCTGCGATCGGCGGGTTATTATATTCGGTAAGTTTGAGTAGTGAAGATAACTTTTTAACATACGTTTTTTTTACATAGACCTGAAGAACTGGTTTTGCACGTGGTTCGTCATGATCTCAAATATCGTTATCTCAACACACTTGAGCTTCTCTATAAAATTCACAATGAGTGCAACATACACCTATACCTATATATGTACATATATACCAGAATGCTGCACTATGTATGTATTTATAAACAACCCCAAATAGATAAGACAATAGGAGTAACTCATAGCGTTTTCAAAGAATTTAATTTGCTAACGAAAAGATATGAAATGAAAGACGCGTATTTTTATGGTTAAATTTTTATACCAACGCAATACATTAATAGCAGTTCAAAAATATTTAAATATGTGTATGTTCCAGCCAGATCGGGGGATTTGGCCTTCCGTTTTACAGTCTTGGCGTGGTGATGGTGTTGACTGTGCCAATAAACTTCTTCTTGCTCACGGATTGCGGAGGTGAGCGAGTTTTATGTTTTGCGAGCTTCCTTTCGCAGCTTGAATTAACCCTTTCGTTACCCCTGAATTTAGATAAATATGTTATTTACTTTATGTTAATTAACTTGCCTTGTAAGTTTATAAATAGGAACCTGAATTTTAAACCATTTAACCATATTTAACCCCAAACGATTAACCTGATGTTAGCTTATTAGCTTATGAATCCAATATGGCGGACGCCCTAAAATATCAAAACAATTACTTTATGTATCCCAATGATATGGGTAGGTTTGATTAGATTATGAAAACAAAGGTTTTTCTAAGAACACGAAAACAACTTGTTCTTATTTTTATTTGCTCAAAATAAAAATAAAAATGTAGTGTTGTTTTTTCTCAGAATACGTCTCCGGTTCCAAAACAGCATCCATTCTCAGGCTGTTCAAGATCCCGTCGATCGTGATCACTGGACTGGTGATTGTCATAGTGTCCAACACCTGGGCGTTCCTGGATCCCACGCTGGAGCCCCATTTGAGGCAGTTTGGGCTATCCACGAAGCAGATTGGACTAATATTCCTCCTGTTTTCAAGTCTTTACGGAATCTTCAGCCCTATTTGGGGATGGGTTGCTGATCGGTAAGTCTCTGGTAAAATAAATTATAATCACGAATACTAAAGCTGAATAAAATACTTTAGCTAATAGTTGGGCCAAAATAAAGTGAACTTATTTCATTTTGTAAATATTGGTATAAATTTTAGTAGCCGGATGAATCCGAACTTAATCTTCGAAATTTCTCTCAATAAAACTTTTAATAAAACCTATTTTACTCATCAACACTGTAAACAAATATTTTAAAAAATCTAATTCAAATATTGCTATGATTGTCACATTTTTTTCAGAGAAAGGCCTACGCTAAATAAATTGTACTTTTTCCAAAATATCTCCGGAAACAGATTGTGGTTATTACCGGCCCTTTGAAGGGACAGTTACGAGTTTTACTCAAAGAACAATGGAGTTCTTCCTTTTTAGTTTAAGGCATTGTTTCATTGCTGCCGATAAAATGTTGATGGTAGAAACCAAATATCCCAAATTGTTAAAAAAGAGTCTAAGACTGAATTGCCTATTTGTACAAGAGAAGTAGTAAAACACGTTGTTGTTTCGTTTTGAAAATATGCGGACACTTTTCGAAATTTACGTGCTTTTGCTATTTTTATGTCATACTCCGTAGTTAATAGATAAAGAACAGATCCGATTGCTCAAAAATAATTAACTGAAAGGGACTTAAACCTTTCTGTTTAGCCTACGATATTTATTACTTGAATTTAGTTTAATTCAAGTAGGTGCACCTCATATGTTAAAATCGTATCTATTATCCCATCATATATCATTTAACAATAGGACACATCGCTAACTTAAAAGTAGAAATATTATTAATCCTTTAACAGGCTTCATCTTATATATCAAATTCTCGTGTCACAATGTTCGTTCCCGTACTCCTCCGAAACGGCTTGACCAATTCTCATGAAATTTTGTGAGCATATTGAGTAGGTCTGAGAATTGGCTAACATCTATTTTTCATACCTCTTATATGTTAAAACAACGTTTGCCGGGTCAGCTAGTCTTTAGATATAAATTCCCTAAGAGGTTATATGGCAAGAAAGTCTAGATATTAATAGTCTCACTAGGTGGCCGTATGTTCTAAAGAAATACTGAAACGCAGAATAGAATATAAATATTACTTCAGAAAATTAATAAAGACCGTATCGAAGTCGATCCCAAGAATTTGAAACTAGTCCATCTAGACAGGAAGGCAAACTAATTTATGCGTTGCAATGATATTGATCAATAAGATGGATTGAGCGTAGCGGAATCCAGTTCGTTATTGCAATAAATCGCTTCACAGATGAATTCCCATTGTTTTGCGCGGACCCTAATGGCGCAGTTTTTGTACGCTGATAATATTTAGAGCGGTTTTTTGTACAGTCGCCAACGAGATACCAGCTGTCAATATCGTAATGGATGATGTTGATTCGTAAAAAGCGGAATTAGTTGAATGGTGTACTTATTACTGGTCAAATGGTTATCAAGAAACTGCAACGTAATCGGTTTATAGTGACTATATCAAGAAATTCCTTTATAACTATAATGCGCATTTCACAGAGTATAATAATCTCACATATGCTCCATTAATATGTCAAAACTATTCGTTACTCTATTTATTGTTAATATTTAATAAAATTAAAGCTGTTTCATAATTGTACATTTATCAGAATTATTTTTTTCATAATTCGTATGTTTGTGTTTTAATTTTAAGTACACATTAAGTATGTAGGTAATTTTCCATAAGACTCTAAAAGCTGAACGCGGAAATATATATTTACACAATCTTTTCTTTTTTTTGGATATACATTCGATAAGAATCGATCTTACCTTTGTCATGCAGGTACAATACGTTTAATTCTGCTATCATTTTAAGTTGCATACCCGCTAGAAGAATATTTGATCTCCTCAAATTACCGAAGCCGTACGCAACAGTTACATGTAAAAATCGTAGCCATAGGATCACAATCACTGTTAATGGCATTCGTTAGCAGCCTTGTATAGGCAAAACTATTTCAATAACAAAGCAATAAATTCCTTAAACGCAGCAATAATTACAATATCTTGTTACGATGGCCTGGCCTTGGCGTATAATTGGTCAATCGGCCAAATATTTTTTCCTCATCACTCTGGTGCCGAGGACCGTTTGCCATTCGATACGGTTTAATAACGCTAATTATCACGTAATGGAGCAAATCCGTGGTGGAATCGTTGAAATCGTGAACACTCACGATCGACGTCGCGTGCGCCGTGTTCACAAATAAATAATTTGACTGTCTGATATTTAAAAGTTGCGTCTGAGCTTACATGGTTTTGCGCGCGAAATTATGGTTATTTGTGTTGGTTTGTCTTTGTTTACGCGTTAGAGTAAATGTGGAAAATACATTGGGATTTTATAAACTACTTTATTTAGTAGTGAATACTAATTTTTAAAGCTAATTTCACGCAAAAATCCATTAGATATCGAATAAGCTATGGATTACATCGAAACTATAGATTCCTTATTTAAAATTCTCGAAGGAAATCTTTATAAGTAGTAACCGATTCCTACAAAATAACACAGTTAATTTAAATGATATTTAAGTAGTATTTAGATACTTGACATGCATGCATGCGTATGACGTTATTTCACGTTGATTGCAGTAGTGACAAATCAACAGATAAAGTAAAGCCTTAAACTTAAAATTTTTTATTTTAAAAAATCCTCCTTTTACTTCCTCATCATAACTACACCACTTAGGATTAAAGATTTTTGATAAGAGATGTTAATGGACGATGAAAACTTAACATCACATAGTCTACGTATTTCATTTTTCTTCTCTTACTTTAAAAGAACCCTTTTTGTTACTAAGAATTTACTTAACCCACCTTAGAATGCTAAGAATTCTCTCCTTAGCGCCACCGTCGTGCCTAATTGCGACATTATTTTGGCAGATTGCTCTACCGTCCCATTTATCATCGCCGTGGGAACTCACAAAGCATATATCACTTACGGGTCCGGAGCTATCGACATATAATTGCTATCCGCGGCTACAAGTGATACAAGAATCCATCAAGAGAAAAAAAAAAACATATGAACTCGCGCTTTACTCGCTCGATAAATCAATGGACGTCATGCTGCTAGGTATTTGGTGTTATTTAGGGTTCCGCGGCGCAAAATATTTTCAGAAGACTTTATGAATTATTATATTGTGCATTTAATGATATATTTTTCTCGAGCCCTGATAGAGGTATGTAAATTAATATAATGAGCAAGAGTTCTATATTATTGGTTAAATTATATCTTGAAAAACTGTACGAAATAAGATTTAATAATAATTGGTTTAGATTTAAAAATGCTTGGCATAGTTGGCTGCCAGTAGCAATTTTCTTATTTTCTTGCCTCGAAAAGTGTATTTTAATGAAGACTAATTATTTTTTTTACTAATTTGATAATGTTTGTGGTATATAATTATATTTAACTAATCTGATTTAAAAAGGCTCTCCATTAATTACCAGATTAGTTAAAGTACCACAATACATTGCGTAATGGTTATTGAATCATGTCGAAGGCTTTCAGCAGCTTAAATTATTTTTAAGTATCGAGATCTTGCAAGACGGCCATTGTAAATCCTACAATTATATACGGAACCCACAGTAACAAATCCAACTCGCACATCTCAGATTTTTTTTCTTGTTGTAATGTGATTAGAGTTACGAAACGATATTTTATTGGCTTCGCCCGACGTAAACTATAATGTGAGGTTAACTGCTTTCGTGGCGATAGTCCCCTGGTAGCTGAGGATTGCTCAATACAGATAGACGGGTCGAGGTCGCTCTTTGCAATTATGCCAATTAATTAAAAGATTTTATATCCTTCACTAGCTGACCGCATTAAAAAATGCTAAGGTTTGCTGGGAGATTTGGAATTATTTGTTTCTTTAAGTAATTAATTGAAATGAAATATATCTATAAACAAGATATTTAATTAGAAAATTAAGAAAAAGCTAGACCTTGAGTACAACGCACCCTATTGAATTCAATATACATAAATAGAATCCAACTGACTACTTACTTACCAGAAGAATTAATGAACATCAGTCTAGCTGTTTTGGCAGAAAACAAGCAGTATATTTTTATACATTATTTTTTAAAGTTATTCTACTATACTATAAAATTAAGGAGGTTGTTATTAAGTTAGGGCTTACGGCTGAAAGTATGGTGTTTTTTATTCATTGGTCATTCAAAACATTCTAGGCAACCTTATTCATACGTATTACAATACGATTTACGACATTTTTAAAACCCGACGAAACTGTGTGAAATAGTTTTATACCTGAAGTGACACTACTTAATGTCATCTCTTGTCACTAAACGGTGCTAAGTAAGAATTATCGTCGTTAATTATATAGCAACATATTTTTAATTAATCAGTGCTAATGAGTGTTTACTGGCGCTGAGAAGTGCATTAATGCCGAGAGGTAATTATGCATACATTAGTTTCAAATTAATCATTATATACTTGTCTACAAAACAGTAACTAATTAACAGGTAACATGTATAACAAGTATTATGCAATATTAAATCATATTTTGCTTATATTTTTAGTATGTAATATTAACTGCCAGGACAGTTCATCTAATTTGGTTTGAAGGATTTAAGGTGGTATAATTTTTCGTGATTTCATGTTTTCGTTCAGCATGGCATTCTTCAGGTTTACATCATATGAACTGATCATCTGATTCCTTTCTTTGATCATGAGTTAATACGGGATTACTTTCAGTATCACATGTCAATGCTAGATAATAAGCTTAATAATGATACAGTGTCACCTCAAATTTGTCACTTTTAAGTTAATATAACATTAAACGTACACACTCGACTCTACATTTGATACACTGCAGTGCTTGCTTATAACAGAGA
>DWIJ01000513.1:0-11092 GCA_018248315.1 Chioides albofasciatus
GAATTTCATGCATTTCTATTGGTCGAACGGACCGCTCGCGCCGGCTGCATTACTGGAGCAAGGATTTCGTCTGGTGTGCGATCCGTCGGAACAGAATTTCATGCCGCACGAACTTTAGCTGTATCGACCCGCACCCACTACGCCTCCCAATGATATGTATGCAGATGATTACACTCGCAACGAAGCGTGTATTCTCAATTTGTTCACT
This sequence comes from Chioides albofasciatus, assembly GCA_018248315.1. Classification (NCBI taxonomy): domain Eukaryota; kingdom Metazoa; phylum Arthropoda; class Insecta; order Lepidoptera; family Hesperiidae; genus Chioides; species Chioides albofasciatus. Next base: position 209 of record DWIJ01000513.1, read on the forward strand.
ACTACTTTAACCGTTATTGACTAAATTTGGTAAATACTTTTCAATTGTTGTGCTTGAATATACGTCCACTCAATTGAGTGTTTAATTTTGAATGAAGACAAATCGGTAACTACTTAATTTATTTGCATTAGTGCCAAGACGACGTCCTGTCCAATAAAAACAGCATCACAAGTATATTTGATTGGATTGCAAATAAATCTACAAGTTGCTCAAGTTTATTTAATCGTCGCCGTGGCATTCGTGCAAACATCTGGCGGCGAGATATAAACTTGGCGTTAAAGGTAGACTTTGGAAGCAGCCAAATAAGATATCCAATTTATCATTCTACACGTCTTCGTCTCAAGCGACCACGCGATTTATCCATGTCTTGTGATTATGATTTACTTTACACATTTCTTGGTCTTGGATAATTTTCATGCTTTTGAATAGGTTCATTAAGATGTTATTAATCGGCCGATTTAATATTAAAAATGTCAGCTATGCCTTTTCTTTTCACAAAATTATTTACAAAGATCATGAAAATCTTTTGTCTTAAACCTCAATGATTTTCGTCATCGTCATTGTACCATTGTACTAGTTCAATACGGCCATCGCCGCGCAAAAGTTCAATAATTTCGGCTGATCCGAATGTAATTCGTCCTTCTCTACTGACCCATTTAATGTTGACAGTGTCTTGACGTCAGCGTGGCGAGACCGGCGCAAAAAGAGCCATGCTATGTACACTCGTTTCCACCGTTTCAACGCCTACGTTGTTCCACTAAATTGACCGGTGTGTGATAATTATAATGCCATAACGCGTTGCTCCGTTTTCGAACGAGCTAATTACCGTAACCGATTTGGCTTTCTCCTTACAAGAAATTTACTACTTGTACGGTGTCATAAGCGGATTTTTTTTCTTGCGCAAACATTTGGCAGAGAAGGGTCATTCAAGTATTCCAGGTGGCTCGAATACTTCCTGAAAGTTAAATGGTTGTATTGCAAACATTTTTGGCAGCGTTTCATGAATCGCTATTCATGATAGTATACTCGAGAACTTTGTAACCACTCGAGAACATTAAGAGGCTTGGTTCAATAACCTGTATGTAATTATAAGTGAAGTGGAATTATTTCTATAATTTCAATAATAGTGATTCATACCTTGTATCGGAATGGTTTTAGAGCGACTAAACATGTATAAACTGAATCACTTATATGAAGTATTGTTTATGAAAATCGAAGTAGTAATTACTATAGCTCATATGATTAAAATTTAGATAGTAGGTGTGTTCTTAATAGCTAATTTTTATCAGGTCAATCTCACTGCTTTTAAGTCCCGTAGAAATGCATTATCGTAACCTAGATGGATTTAATGGCTTGACTTAAAGAATTCGATATCAATCAAGTTAAGTAAAGATACTAAGTGTAGGTTAAGAAATAGAGGACCCCTGAAGACTGCTTTTATTTCTGGCATATCAAAAAATTTGCAAGTTGCTCCAAAAGCAAATGTCGAATAACAAAGAGAGACTAACGTTGCCGTACACAATATGCAGAAAGCGAGAGGTCGTGAAGGTTCCAATGTCAGCGCAGTGGTGCCTTTTGGCCGCCTGCCAGAACAAAGGAGGCATTCTCTTGAGCTACTTACTATACTCCTGCTTCCATTGTACGCAGTTCTTAGTGGGTTCCCTCAATTTCTTCAAGTGAACCCATTGAAGTATTGTGGGAAAATACAGTTAGCATAAATTAAGATGGCTGAACGAGCTAAATAAGAGAAACACGTGACGATGATGAGCCTTTCGAGTGTTAACAACGCAACAGTCCGAATACTGCTTCTATAGCGCATGAGCATAGGTGTGGCGACAGTATGGTTGTAGTTAAATCACAATGTCTAATTTAGGTGTGTCTGTCGTATTATGAATGGATTAGGGTGACATCCTGATCCTATGAAGGCGGCACTTTCAACTTTCCTTGTAATTTCTTCTATACTAACTTCCATCGCTCTTTCTCTATATTCTACAATAGTGCTTCAGTGCGGCTTTCTGCTACACAGTTTAGAAAATTTTGACCCTCGCAGAAGTGCTTATTGATATTCAAGTAGAACTATCCGAGATCCCACTGCGCTTGATATTTGTAATCACAATAGTTCTTTTAGGCAATAATTATTATCAGACGCAACAGTAGACTTAAGTACGTAACCGAACCTTACTGAAGCGTTCTATGCCAAAACTCCCGAGTTGTGAAAGAAGACCAGTGTCATAAAAAAAGTTGCAACCTTTGAACATCAGTACACAAAGTATTAAAAAATGTTTATGTGTTACATAATACATGCATGTCCTGCATAAATTAGACAAACCGCAAGCGTTCCAGATCGATGTGTGCATGTCATTTAGACGTCATTGTCAAAACCACGCCTAATGAGCGCACTGCGCCTTTTTAAACTGATTGTACGTGTATCGACACACGTACTCCTTAGTACTACTAAGTACAGAATTGAAGTCAGTGTGCGTATTATGAGGTGTGTTGTATCTTAAGTCTATGTGTAAAACTTTGCCAATAATGTCTAGAATGAAATAGAACTTGTTGCTCTGTTCACTCAGTTACCGCCTCAGTCCTCCTTCAGTCGACGAAATGTCTTATAGTCTACGTAACACGTATGTCTTATATTTTACGTAACACAATCTTCAGTAAGTCCACAATTATTTAAGAATGCACTTCAAGGATTTTAAAGAATTTGTAGTCCTATCAAAGATGTGTCATATTTACGCGTTGTTATTATTATCTTAGATGAACTCAGAAATACGCGTGGTGGCTTGCTGTAGCACTTCAGCAATTTATTTCTTTACGAAAAGCTTCTTTATGCAGACAAAAAATTTTCAAAAGAACTATTCAAGGAAAATATATTTTTACATACCACGATAAACAACAAGGAGAAAATAATTTAGAAAAGTGTGGGGCGCATTCGACGGATAATTAATTGATGCAGACGATGTGGGAGTCATATTTCTGATAGTCTCTCTACTCAAATAACTATTTTGCTCCTCATTATTCCAATATAAAATCGTTGTATAATAAAAATATATTATCGTAAATAAGTATTTTATATTTTGGGTCTGGAGGTGTGTAAAATTTATTACAAAATTCCACCTAAACAGGCAAAACCCAAAGGTACTTAATAAGAACGTAATTATATCCCTATGCTATTCCTTTGTTATGTTTCAATTAAGCTTTATTTTTCACTCATTTTAAACGATGTAATTATTTCAAAAGTACAAAGTTTAAAAATGACAAACATTTTTCCTTATTCGATTCCACATTAAAAGTATTTATAAACCAATTTTGTTTAGTATATTATTACTGTTATAGGCACTCCAATTTGTAGTATCCCTAACTACACGTACAGAGTTGTGTCACTCGTACATAAATCAGACAGAACTAAGTTCCCCTTACTATTTGCTCCCTATCAACGAAGGCCCGTCACTAAAACCAGCTTATTGCTCGTATTGCATTAGGTCTACATTCGAACGTTGCAATATGTTGATTGTGTCAATGAATAGTTCAAAGCATTCAAAGGGGAGGGTGGGCCTCTATCACGGAAACTAGCATTTGTATTTATTTTTGAATCGTTCATTTTCAATTCAAATTATTACCTACGAATATTGCCTTATGAGGGTTGAAGGGTACGTAATTTTCCTAATGGAGCACTAGGCAGGTATTTCCTGCAATTTGAAAATGACAACCTGGAATCAGTCTGGTTTTCCCTAACAAGGAACCCTCGTGTGGTTTCCCGGATGTTCTGAAGAACAATGTGTCATTTTCCAAGGTGCTATTTTTATAGCTCGTGTATTTTAGTCTGAACTTAGAATATAAATTTTCCTTACAAGTAGACAATGTATTAAAGTGTGATCACATATTAAATTCATGTGTCAATTTAAGTTGTCGGTCCGTTTATCTGGCGCATCGCCAACCATCGCAGTTTTTACGTCCCGAACCTACTTTGATCAACTTATGACAAATCTTAAAATGTTATTTTCATATGTTTTTATTCTTGCTATTGCAATTATACCCAAACCGTGTAATTTCTTCGATATTAATCACGTTTTGAGATTTCTAGGCAAAATAAGTATACTAAACAGAATTCAGTGACAATGCTATTGTCGAATGTAATTTCTGATTTATCATTAGACAGATGAATCGGTAAAGTCATGCTGATATACGATCTCATGAGGTGACGCACTTTTGCCTGAGTATATCAGCATGTATTTATCCGTATCAAATATCAATCGTAAAAGTGCAATCGTAAAAGGACATGAAAAATATGTAAATATTATACTTTAATTGTGATTATTAAACATAAAAATACAACTGTTTAAAAGTAGAAAAGCTGAAAAGATTTGACCACTAGGTATAGTGTACGTTAAGTGTAGTTAACATTCCTTTCTGCAAGAAGCTTGTGATTCCGCATCAATCGTATCCAAACATGGAATATGGTACGTTCAATCATGCGAATTACATTTAGCAAGTTGGCGAAATGGATGTTTCGGTGAGAGCGAGTGCGCATGCTATTGCATCCAACTTGGAAAATCGATTCGCGGCCGGACGATGCGCGAGGGGCGGAGTGCCTTTTCAGAAATGCGGAGGCTAATTCAATAGAGCAGCTACATCACTCGGATTTAATAGAATATTACGAAAACGCTGATTCTGTTTGGTGAAGTATATTTCAAATTTTCTTATTCCTCCTGTTTATTTGTGTTTTTCGAGTATTACGCAGGAGTCCAAAATATTTTTGAATTAAAGCTCTCTGTTTCTATCTGTCTGTCTATCTGTCAGTGATTTGAAAATAAGCTCACGTTTTAGAAAATAAGCAATTGTTATGAAATTACAGTAGGTAGTCTACATTAACTTTTATAAAACTTTATTTATTTATATCTGTTAATTATTGAGTCTTGCTTACCTATCACAGTTATTGGTTTTTATAAATGACACTTTTTAATACCAATTCAGAAGTAGAGTCTACACCTGCTATAATTGTCAAAATCCAGTGCAACTTAATTAGCGTTTCATTCTACGGTAACATAGTTTTTTACAAAAGCACCGTACCGTTGCACATCGACAAGTGCCTTCACCTACCACATACACGAATGTGGGAATCATTATCCGCTTTCGGTGAGCGGTGGGCGCGGTGGCGCAAAGAGCGAAGTTCTTTATGATTACTCTGTAATGAGAAGACTCCGCGAATAATGCACCGCCCGCCAGCTTAATCCAAGCTTTTAAGTGAATGCAATCCACGCTATACTGGGTATCTTTTGAAACGTACGCCATTCTTAACGATGTTTTTCGTACTTGAACGTTGAAAATATTTACGTTTACTTTTGATTTAGTAGCTACAGTTAGTTCCAAAAATACATTTGTAATTATTTTTCGTTGATGTCCGTGGCTCGTGTACCATTGCTATATGTATTGAAGTAACTATAGGGCAGTCTAGTCTAAAAGTCGACTAAATCAGAAATATACCATGACACATTTCTGAGTCCTTAGGGACGTCCGTAGATAGTACATAATATGGTATTGTGATACCATCATCAAACAAATAAAAATAAATATTAAATATATTCGTCTGCGTCATCACACTCTTCAGTCCAGGACATAGTGGTGCGAATAATACAATGAATCAGAATGAATACCACAGAAGGAAAAGTACAGAGTTCTATCACCCTTAAGTATAACATAAATCATAGTTCTTCATGAATAGTTAAGGAGGTGGAACTGGTATTAATTATGATTTTTCCAACTGGATATTCAAGTAAGGTGACGTGTGTGCATTAAGTATAAAGTTTAGCATAAATATACATAAGAGTGTGTGCGCAAAAAGCTCGCGTGCATTAGACGGGGTTTTCATTCGGGTCGACACTACTGTAGGTCTTTCACACGCTTCGTATAACAGCCGCGACTGTGGACTAACTAAATTTAAATTAATACCTAAGCTGCTCGGATTATTATGACTCTATTCTAAACTAGAACTCCTTTTATTCTAACGCTTAATCCGACTACGCTTCGCTTTAGTTCCGTCTCATATGAATTTTTATCAAATATTTGGATAATATGATTCTCGTGTTTTTAGTTGAACCTTGCAAATCTTGGAATTTCCTGTTTCCGAAGGAACTTCCAGATAAAAGGACATATGAAATACTTTTAAAAGCAACACAGTGTAAAATTGTTTCAAGAAAACTCTATGGTTTGATTCCGGCGGCACCGCGGCTGAGCCGATTTCTGCCTAATAACCGCAGTTTTGAACGTTGTATTTTGTATTGAAGGGTGTGGCAATTTTCAGGTCAGCTGTAGCCACTTACCATTAGGTAGACAGCATGCTCAACAACAACTCAATTCTTTGACTACTCGCGTTACGAACATAAACATAGATATACAAGCTGAAATTTCATGAATAAAACTTACTAATCCTATGATAAGTAAATGCCAATTCACGATTTAGATTTTTTACTGCTTATAAACTAAGTTAAACTGAAGGTTAAATCGTCTAAGTTTTTTATGAATGTCAATTAAATCGGATATTTACTTGAGTCAAATTACATGGAAGCGAGATGACTAGTTCAATCTGAGTCACAGTTCAATCTCGTGACCCATAGACATTGAATTGGAAACGGTTATTGATAGAGGTCCTTTATGACATCGTACAGAGTGACAAATGGCTATACACACGAAACAGTCGTTAATTGTCGACACTGCAGTTTCCTACGAAAATCTATTCACATGTACTTTGTAAGGGTAGTTCCAAAATACGTGTGTTCTTAAATGTAAATAACTAAATAATGTAATCGACGATTAAGGGCTCTGCACGTTTTGAGAGGACCATGGTTTTATAATATCATTGGAGAGGACGAAATCTCCCTAATACAGGCATTTAAGTACATATGATATTAATAATATGAGATTTTTATTATTATAAAAAATATATCAAGCTACCTAAGACATTTTTTTTAAATTAGGTATTAAACTAGTTTGTCGCCGCCACTTGATGGTAAGTGAAAAATTTTTATAGACATATATCATTAACTGCAAATACGCTTGATTCTACATGAGGGTGTTCACAGAAACGTTGCTACTGCATTGATGTCTCATGTGGTTTTCCCTAACACACCCTTCCAGCAAAAACCCCATGAGCTGTAATACTGCTGCTATTAAGTAAATATTAAATAGGTATGCCGGTGGTGCCACTGCAGTAGACTGACAAAGGATGATTACCCTGTAATTTACAGTTAAGTAGTAATTACTAGTACTATCGTATTGTAATGTCGTCTATTTCTATAATAACACTCCTTAGTCCGTGTGAAGAGCACCTATTATAATAATATTCACGAATCGCGTGTTGTCTACGGGGGGCTCGTGAACTCGTTAATATGTATGCGGTGCCGTCGCCGTGGCGGCTTTTAGTTCGCCGATTGCAACTGGTGGGGAGCCGGACGCGTTTTCAAGTACCGTACCATTCCTCCTAATTTATACCGATCGCTCGCCAAAATCTGTCACGGCACTTCGCGCTCAATACGATCAATTATGGCCCATATTCAAATTGCAACGCCTCGAGTACTAATGACCGATGCAAAGCCGTATCGTTGATTGAAGTGAGGTATACTTTTTTCTGTCTATCTATTGTAAAACTGCGCTTTGTCTGTTGGTTTCTTTGAGTATCGCACGTCACACACATGAAGCTGGTTCGGAGGAGCTTTTATATGACAGAGGCCTTTTTTTATATGTTTGTACTTAGTTACTGTTTTAATTAATTTTGTTCAGTTTACGAAGGTATGTTGACCATCTCTGCAATTTAGTTCAGGGCTTCTGAAATATAGATCAAATTCGACCACAGTCATTTTTTGTCTGATCCATCCCATCTTCTGCCATAGTTGTTATCATCTCTTCCAATCTGCCGTGATACAATTCGCGCAAGAGCTAAGAGGCAATCCGCACGTACGTCGTTTGTTATTCAACTTGTACATAATTAGCGAATGAAAGGGCAACCTATACTCGTGCCATCTAAAGCAGAAGTACACATTACACACATAGTCCTGGCCAGCGTTATCACGGCGGGGCGCGGGCGTCGCTTACGTCAGGGCTCCTGTTGAGCGGTGCCGCGGTGCCCGCTCGCACGTCGTTAGATAACACTCCAACCACACACCCACTTGCACCGTGTTGCCCCTTTATACTCTCGTTTTGCCACATCGTTGTGTAAAGAGTGCGCTCGTTTAAAATACTACACTGAATAGGTACGAATTTTTCACAAATAGACGCCACAGAATGTGTTTGGTTTATTTTTCGCCGACCCGCCTACGTGTATAATGAATACATCACGTCAGTCTATACCTAATGATGTCTCGACTTCTATACTTGGTGCTTTTGAATAAGCTTTAGAATCGCATTTGAACATCTGAATTTTTAAAACCCAAAATATGCTTTGCTATTTAGCTGTTGGGATGTAAAGACTGCGACTGGGTCAATAGAAATTTATACGTGAATGTAAACTGAATGTCTGCAAATGTTTCTGCGTATGATTTGAAAATACATCGAAAATATTACCTACGGCCCATTTCTAGAAATAAAAGTGTATTTTGTGAAAGAAATGTGTAAACTAAAAGTATACAAGAAATATTCTAAGTTAGACTTTTTAGCTACTCTGAATAGTTCTGGGTCGTTTAGCTACTTTCATGCTAGAGTCTAAAATGTTGTCCGTTACAACGTTATCGTTTTATGTGCTTGTGGAGTCGTATGAAGTGCTTGCAAACACGTAATATTATTATTAATGCCCATATTATTATGATATGAATGTAGAAACATCTCCCTACGTCTATTGTATTGTCGATATATAGTGCACATGTGTGTAACTGCTGATAAAGTGTTGCCTTGAAATACAGAGACTCAATTGACAGTTAAAACGATTCTGCCTTTGCGAAATTGCAATGTTCTCTTCCTGCAATATGTTGTGTATGACAAAGGTACCTCAAACTTTATAGTTTGATGCAGTGTTACCTACCTGTACCTACTGACATTGCGGCAAATATCGTAATGGCGCTATCGAAGAACATTGACATTGCAAAAATCCAACGTTATCATAAGTAATAGGGCTTGATGGCTAAAATGCTTAAACACAAAATAAAATACTGATAAGATACGGTTTACATAGTCGCCGAATCGCAAAGTAAACCTTTGCATATGTACCGACACCCACCACCAAACATGATACTATTCGTGTAATAATATATCACGAGACACGACACGCTCGTACCTTGTGCCTCTCGTATGGTGAGGAATTGTATCTGTTGCTCACGATCATGACTAAGCCAATAGACTCGATTATCATAACGTCGGCCGCCGCGCTTTGAAGCCGTCTTTCAACTATATTAATTAAAACCGACTTAGGTATTATGCACATAATATAAACATTGAGAATAACAAAAAATTGTGCAACTGACTAATTTTTAAATTACAATTTAACAACACAATTTTTGCTACAATAAAATTGTTATTCATCGACATTTCTTGCATTGCATACTAAATATCAGTGTCGAAAAGCAAATGCACAAAGTTAATAATAAATATTTAATTTTTATACACGACTACCGCAATACGACCGTATGACTTGTGATGTCTTGTTAATTTATAAAGATACTGTTTACAAAATTACTTTTAGGTAAACTACGCGGCCGATATTTTTAGCATCGCTATCTTCTTATTAACATTCGGTTTATATTACATAAATCTGCTCACGCCCTCTGCATTCCAATCATCATTAAAACTACGCAAAATGAAGTGTATAGTATACGACAATAAGGGTGAAAATTGTCACATTCGCTGTATTTAGCCATCAGTAATTATTTAAGTACAAGTACCAGTTAGCCAAAATTCTAAAATATCTTTTGCGCTTAAAGACTGCCATCTCTGTGACACAGTCACAATGAGGATAATTCGATAATTGTGATGTGGAATAGAAATAAATAGGTATATAACAGTCGTTACTCCTTATAGAAACGATGACAAATTTAGGACATCGCCAAGCATTCGCCAGTTGACATATTTGCGATTGCTATAAAGAACATCGTTTTCGGCGATTATTATGAAAAAGCTAGAACTAATTGGAACAACAATTCTTAAATATTGTTACTACGGTAAACCCGTGAATAGTTACTATGAGAATATACACTAACTTGTTTGTCCGTTATCAACAAGTCATAAAATTAATGTTCGTGTAAATAGAGAAAACAATGGTGCATGCGAATGGTTAAGTTCGGTGCGGCGTTGTATTCAAATTGTATGCTAATAATGTGTGCCTCTTTGTTTTCAGTTTCTTGGACGATCTCGACCGGTTAGGCGCAAGAGACTACCAACCCACCGAGCAGGATATCCTAAGGACCAGAGTGAAAACCACCGGCATCGTCGAAGTGCACTTCTCCTTCAAAAATCTTAATTTCAAGTTAGTATTTTATCAAAATTCATCAATTATCCACATGCTTTACCGTCGAAAGAAAACATTGTGAAGCATTCCTCCTTTAAAAATTATCTCAAAGGTCTATGAATACTATCAATTCCGCATTTGGCCTACGTGGCGGACTATGGCCTAATCTTTTGCATTATGGAGGAGACTCGTGCGCTGTAGTGAGACAGGAATAGATTGATGATTATTTATTCAGAATTCGCACATTAGCACCGGCATAGTCTTTTTGTGCTTGAAGCAAACTGTGTAGGGTGTTCTGTAGGGTGTAGGGTGTTTCGAACGAAGTAGCCTTGCTACTTGTAAAGTGGGGGATTTTAATCCCAAAGAATTGCTGACCGAACTGATTCGAAAGTGGTAAAACCCTCTGTGGTTCGACTCCAACAGAACCACCGCCACACCTATTTCTACCTTAT